>MNPL01011455.1:136460-148704 GCA_002081605.1 Tropilaelaps mercedesae
AGTTCCTGTAACCCCCTGTTTCCCGTCAAACGGCAAAATCCAATTTTCATAAAGTCGCTTGTTAAGAACTCTCTACTGTGTCGTACACTGCAGTGGGGTTTTAAATGGTGAACAGATACGTGAAATGGCACAATATTATATGGGCACGGCATTCTTGTGTAACCGTTTCTTTACTTCCAATTCAGATTCCCCAATCAATCGTTACTGAGACCATTTCGCGCAGATTCACGACAAAATCAGTTATCTCAAGGGACTCTACGATTTTAAAAACAAGCCATCCATTGACGTAGAATCAGAAGTTTTATCCCAGTTGGTTGTTGTCACGGTAAACAACTCCCTCTTGCCCGTTACAGACTCCCTGGCCTGATTCAGCAATTTTCCTATGGTGGGGAGAATGGAAAGAGACGAAAAACCCGTCAATGGAGTTACGAAAGGATATCACCAACGGTGACGTAAAGGAAACGCTCCACACGTCGGCCTGTCTTGCTGGTGAGAATTACAAAAATGCCGTTAGCAGCATTCTATAAATCTGTAACAAAAAAAATGCGAGAAACAGAAACTAGAAATGAGATGAAGAAGAATAACCGAAGCATGATGAATATCAACAAGAAAGGCAAAGCAAAAAGATTTTGAATGAGCGATCCCAAAAACCGGCGAAGAAATAGAAGAGAGCCACAGAAGCGAACAATGACAAACGGAAGGATTTAGTTGGCAGCGACTCCAATGTAAATAGATTCCGACATATTGTTATGAAAGCACAATAAGATAAATGCGCTCCCGAGAGCCACCTTAAGAATGGTAGTAGATGATATCTTTTGCCACGTTAACCATCGACGTACGCGCAATCATTAATCCATAATTTTACACTATGGCGTAAATAAAATGAATGAGAACTTTTGTAATGGCCGCTTGAAGTGTCATCTCATTAGAAAATAATGTAACCGATGTGACCGATTTTATTCACGCAGATATTTGCGGCTCACCAAGTATGCTCTCACGTTGGCTTCGGGGTCCAAAATTTTAATACTATAAATCGCAAATTCTTAGATTTGACAAAACTGTCATGACCTCGTGACTTACACTACAAACGGGGTGGATGAGGAATCACCCGAACATAATTCTTCATGTGCGTGCGACAATCTGTCATTCAGGAGCAAAATCATGGATTAAAAGAGTACTTGTTTTCAGGCAGCCGATTTGTTAGAACACTGATCCACTCCCACTGTTATTTCTAACTTTTTTCTGTTTTATAGGTTTAATACATACAAGTAACTCTAGTTATCCACGTCAAAGATCTCGGCGTAATCATGACGCTACAACTCGATCTCTTAACAATCCAATTCTCAGTACGTATTAACTTTATAAAACACAGCTGTAGTTTCAATTTCATTTAAAACTACAGGGGCTTTACTAAATCGAATGCAATACAAAAGCGTATGTATTAAGTTAGCCTATAGAAAGTTTTTCCAGTGCCGTTTGGCTGGAGTAGTATCCAAGTTTTCCAATCTGTGCCCCTGTTTTTACCGGCCAACTATACTCTCTTTCCCACCCAATCCTTGACATAATTTCCACACTGTGATTGGAGCAACATATGCGTCTCATTCTGATTAAGATGTTAGCTTTGGTTCTTCCACTACTCCTGTAGTATAACTCTTTCTCACTTTTTTTCTTTTGAGCATTAAGCACCGTAGCCATTTTTATCTTCTCTCTTACTTGTTTTCCTTGAGCCCTTCAAGCAATTCCATATAAGATTTGTTTCTCTCTGCTTTAATTCAAGTTATACGTATGCTTCCCTTCTCAAATTTTTTGCCGATTTTCACGAATTTATTATTCCACTTATTTGCACTTTTAGGTCTTTCTATAACCTTTTACCTTTTAAAAACGTGCTTATTGCCCTCAAAAGCTCGTCTCCTTGCTTGTCGAGCCGTGAAACATCGCAGCGAGATGTTTCTCTCGGGAACTTCGGCATTTAGGATCGTAGCTCTCTTGCCTAAGATTTGTTAAAAACTTCAAGCAGAGCTAGTTTGTTCTTTTTGGATCCCTGTTACCTCACAGAACAAAACTATCCCCACCAACATTTTTGTTGGTTCCTGCTCATTGCTTCGTCTCCATCTACCAAAAAACTTCTCGTGACTGGTAAAGGTGGCCACTCGCTAGGCCCTCTTGTTGATGCGTTCAACCTGACGGTCAGAAAAGTTTGGTTATTTTTTTTGTACTACCTTAGTGTCTAGCTTTTGAGGCATGCATTTACTACATGTAGTATATTATGCACATGATTCATGTACTGCCCAAGCATCTTCTGTAAAAAAGTGTAGCCTAGCCTTCGAAGTTATAGACCGTTTAGATCAAGGCATGCAGCACTTTTGTCCGCTTCAGTACTCTTGGAAGTCTTTTTGGTTTTCTTATTCAGTGTGCCTGTCGGAAAGCCCTGCCTTTCTTGTTTGCAGCCACGTAAGGGGATACGTAGGGTCTCTTCTCATTTCCCCATATAAATAAAAACAAACGTCGCTGCCTGTCGCTGTGGTCCCTGCTTTTGGCCTTACTGCTGGTCCTGCACTTTCTCCTCTCTGACCATAACTTCTGCATCCTCTTTATTTTTCCCGCTCTATGCTTTTTTATCTGCTCCTTTTTTTGTTCCCTCCTCCATACACTTCGTCTGGAAATGCTAAGTATTGGTAGATTTTAAATGGAATTTGTTTACTTAGTTTATGATTTTGAGTTGGTCTTGTCTCCAAAACCCTAAGTTATTATCGTATTCTATCAAACGTTTTCCACTCGATAGCCCGGCATCCAGTATACACTACTTTGTTAAGGTTCCAAACAAATTGTTTTTTCTAATTTATGGCCTCAAATTAACCTTAATGCCTAAGATTAAGTTATATGACGCTTTTACTAAAACTGACTTATACCGGTGCCAGAAATTACCCGCTTCCTAGGAGCCCAGGTGTGCTAACGTTAAATTTAAACCGCGATAAGCGATGTGAACTGCCATCTCATCGCTACTATCTACTATATAAGTCTGCCGCTTCTACAGATGTAGGAGCAGCTACAGCCACTTTTCTTGGCCGCTCTCTTCTTTCCCTTTCCGGACGGAAAAATGTATTATCTCCGCTGTTTTCGCAACAAACCGGCGAAGACGGTTGTGAGAAGCTCAGATGGCCCTCTACACTTGCCACTTCTCCACAAACGCCCCCTGGTATCGCGAAACTCAACTGCGAGACCTCACACATCTTTCAGCTTCCTAGTAGATCGGCCACGTCTTCGCAAAACAACCCACTCGGGAAAACTCTAATTCACCAAAATCCGGCTAAATTCAGTCCCGTAAAATGTGCGTCGGAGTCGTTCGGCTCACTACTGAAAAGCACGCTAAGACACCTCTGTAACCGACAACGATCCGCTCGTAATTAGAACCTGTTCCTTACTGAACATAGCATTGCAAACTGGATTGTTTTATGAGAATTACAGCGCCCTTCGTATTCATGCATAAGCTCACCTGTTAAACCGCCTCGTAACTAACGGTTTAAAAATACAAGTCGACAGTTTGTAGAGTGAAATTGAGGTAAAAAAGGATCGAACCTAAACTGTTCATGTAATCTAAAGTTTGGTTAGGTCTCTGTCTATAGAACTTAATTAAGTTACGGAAATACCGTTGTTCCAAACTGTTTTCTTATTATACCTTATTATTATTTTTTTAGCGCTGACCAACATTTAACCTCCATGGTACCGCTTTTTGTGTTACATTGTAAGACAGACCCCATAAATGTAAATGTGCAACGGCGGGGATCGAGCCCGTGCGCTACGTGCCTCCTTCGGTCGAAAGGCGCACGTGAATGCGCTAAGCCACTGGGCTTGACGCTTATACATAAATCTAAGCAGATGGCGTACTTCGCTCTATCGTCGAACAGTCAGGCTATCTTTACTGTACAAACTCCTTAGAGCCTCAACCAACATTTTAAAACTTCGGTACGCTAGGCCGTATAGTACCTTTTAGAGCAATAAGGGTACCCGTGATAATTCCTCTACGAGACAAGCCCTTCCGTCCACTAACATGTCCTCTAATAGACTTAAAATTTATTAAACTATTTTATCCAGATCATTCAAATCCCCAGGATTCTCTACAGGAAACTATGTCATTACACTCTATGCTAGCATACTCAACGTAATCCAGCGCAAGCTTATAGTCTGCCACCGACAGCCCTTTCTTAGGCGTCATACGGTTCGCATATACTGTTGGTATCCATACAGTACTAGGTAACTCCAATTATTTCATCTTGATGCTTTAATAATATCTTTATAATAATTCAATCTAATGTTGTTTTTGCCAACTGAAATCCTTCAAGTCACACTCTACAGTTACGCAGACGTCACAGTGTTGGTAATCCTTCGTAATCTGCAATGCTGCAACGCCATTTGCCATTCCCCTTAGACCCACGGAAAGAGAGGAGCCGGTGTTCCTATAAAACACGGTTGTTATCCACAGGATTTATTGTTAATTTCTTTGTGTGACAGTTCTGCACGTATTAAAATTTCAGCTCAAACAATCATGCTGCGTTTATCTGTAATCGTATTTCTGGCAATTTCAGCGTTCGGCCAGCAAGTGGTAGTTCCGAAAAAGTGTGGTAAGTAGCACCGCTTCGCTGAGGTAATGTCGCAGGTCTCCCAATGTTTAGTGAAAAAAATGTCATCGCAGTTCGTCATATGAGAAGAGCAAAATTGTGTGATAGAGTTTGATTGGCTTTGTAATATCGTAAGAACTATCTCCATGGTGGCAGTTTTGTGTTGTTAAAAGAACTTTTACCTATTTTCAGCTGAGACTGGCGGAGGTATCCTCAAGAAGCTTGTCGTTAGTCCATGCACAGCAGAACCATGTGTGATGAAAAAAGGACGAAATGCTACACTAACATTCGAATACATCGCCGATCAGGTAGCCTTTTGACCCTAATATAACATTTAAGAGATACAATATAGGTAAAAATATTTCTCGGTATTATAACGCTTTTTTATGGCAAACCTACTAACATCAATGTATTTCATTCAAGACAGCGTACCATTATCACCAAAAATATTGATCATATAGTTTCTGAGGTAAACTTCGCTCAGGTTAATAATTCGATAGCACACGTAAACATATAGCACTTTCATTCTTCACTGAATGGGGTTTACACAAGTTGAAAGGCCCGTCGAATTGTCTTCCCATCGAAAATCCTAGAAAAAGAACTGTTTCTGTCAGAATAAGAATGTTCTATTATTAATAATATTATAAGTATTATAGATAATCATTGGTTAGGTACATAAATTCCAAATTACAACAACACTTCGTTCTTGTATGTAATGCCATTTATTAACTAAACAAAAGGAGTTTTTTACACTTTTCTTAGCCTTTATTGACTTGGGACAATTAGCTTAACCGTCACTCAAACAGAATATGTGCTGTGGTGAATTGTAGAACAGCACGACAGCGGTAATTGATGCCCGCGTGAAGGCGTTCGGCATGAAGGTTCCGGTCCCTGGCATCGACACTGACCTGTGCAAGATTATTTCGTGCCCCGTAAAGGAGGTATATCTTCTAAAAAAAACTTCATGAGTCAAAAGTTGTGTATTATATGATCATATAAGTTCATGTCTATATACATCTACATACTCAAAGGTATTACATTCCATTAATCTTAAGTTTTCTCAGATGTTATCTTTTGCACGTACAGATCCTTTGTTCATGTGCTCACCCCAATCCTTCACTTATGATCATGTCGTATGCTTCTTCTACTCTATGGTAATGGCTTGATTCATCAATAAGCCTCTCAAACGGAATGCCTTGAGTGAAATTCACTTGATTTATGAGACATCATGAGATATAAAAATAAATGTATGTTAAATTAGCTTCATACGGACAATACAAATAGTCTAGTCACTAACTGTCATTGAGAGATTTCTGCTAAGTTTTCAGCAACTTTTTCGCTGACAGGGCCTGTGCCACTACATTCATAATGTTTAGAAAGTTGTCTCCAATTTTAGGGTCTAAAACCCTTAGCTGAATAAAAAACACATTTATGATTAAAAAAAAAAATTATTAGAATGTTTAACTATGCTAAATGCGTCCAAACGTGTAATTTCAGGGAGCGACATACACTGCGCAGATCACCGTCCCAGTTCCTAAAATACCCATTGTAAGTAATTAAACTGAATAAAACTACCGTAAAACACATGCAATATTTTGTGACCATTTAGCAGATTCAAACTACTTTTGATGACAACAGAAGCGCAAAGTGCTCTTGAACTGAAATACATATTTTTAGACGCTATGATACCGATAAAGTATACAGTATAAAAAGTACTGCACCAACTCGTAGACAGTTTTAATGAAAGAGTTTTCCTAAACACTTTTGTGTTTGTTTTGGCC
Source organism: Tropilaelaps mercedesae (assembly GCA_002081605.1). NCBI lineage: Eukaryota > Metazoa > Arthropoda > Arachnida > Mesostigmata > Laelapidae > Tropilaelaps > Tropilaelaps mercedesae. The sequence continues at coordinate 142,858 of MNPL01011455.1, forward strand.
AACCACAAAATATTAATCACAAATACATAAATTAACCATGAAGCTACAATACAATTTTATTATACTGTAATGTAAGCGCATCTTAATAAAGAAATCGTAATATATGCAATCCGTCTTTGGTGAAAATACTTTATTTATTTAAGTATTTTCAAGTAATAATTTAAGTAAGTAATTTTAAGTAAGTAATTCTTACTTAATGTCTAAAACAATTTTCCCAACTAAAACGGCCTACTGTTATTCGACTAAAGCTGAAAAGTATACAAGACACGCAAAGAGCTTCTGTTTACGTTTAAATATAAACATTGCAGAAGAAGACGACTCTTGAGGTGAAAATCATCGGTGATAAAGGATTAAGTTCGTGTTTCACTCATCCCCTATTCCTCAAGTAAAGTGCAGATCATAGAAAGAAATTCGAGTAGCAACCAAAGAGAATACAACGACGAACAAGCCTTTCGAATTGTAATTTTCATTATGCAATGTCTATAAAATGAAAAAATTCGATGATAAAAGATAATAAACATGCTTTGATTAAAAACGACTATAATCGTCTTTGCATCAACCAAAACTAAGGATTTCCTCACCCAGCTAATCTTTTTGCTTTAATTTTTGTCCTTCACTTATTCGTGGATATTCGTTAATAAAATATCCCTTTTGTAGGGTTAGTAATGAACAAGTAAATAAAAAGTGAACAATTTGTATAAAGTAAAAAATCCGAGACGCTGTAAATCAGTCAAGGTCACCTTCAGTCTTGTAACTTTCAAATATGACTTATAAACTGAGCCTCTACATGTTTAAGTTGGAAGAGTCGTAAGTGGCGGTTATCCAAACTTTCCTGGGCAATGTACCGTTGAAAATATGTGATGGACCGTGAACTTGAAACCAATTTCTGATAATAACTTTCTTGGGTTGTTTGGCCAACTGCTTCACTCTGTTGGCTAACCTCCAGTCTTGACCATCGAGACCATAACGATGGTCAAGACCCCTCTGCATCACCATCTGTCTGAACATGTGGAGTGCGTTAGCAGCCTGCCCTGTTTGGTTGCCTTGGACGCCCTCAAAAAAGGAAAAAACGGCCCAGGCAGGGAAAGAATTTCTCCCCGTTCGGGCCTTTTTTAACTACCTGGATTAAAGGATGCTCAATAGCAAAGGCCTGAAAATGCAGACAACCGGGGTCTCACAAAAGTCAATTCCGGGCGCTCTATTCTGGAAGTTAATCTAAGATGGATTTCTGTACTTAAGAAGCGTACCGCATGACATTCAGCTCCTGGCCTACGCTGCTAATTTAACGATAGCCGTGACGTCTAACAACGCCGATTAGCTACAGATGCAAGCAAACGTCACGTTGGATACAGTATCCCTATGAATGGAAACGTGCGGCTTAACGCTGTCCTCTGTCAAGAGCGGAGCCATTGAATTTCTGGCCGGTCGAGTTCGCACTGGATAACGGATTGATCCAATTAATCCGCATCTCAAGATACCTATAAATACGCCTAGACCAGCTTGACAGTTTGCCTTACCTGAGGCTAAGACAAGGGGACGGTCGCTCAAATTAGCAGGACTTCACTTAATATCAAATATTCCGAATAAAGAAAAAACGACGTCTGTTTAGGGTGTTCGCGGAATCCTCCATGCTTTTCAGCGTATAAGTATATCGAACTAGTCTAAAACAAGCGGAGTGCTCGAGACATGCTTCGTGGTGTGCAAAGGATGGCGGTCCTATGCGTGATCCAGGGTTGCAGAACGATCAGTACGGCAGTGGCCTGGGCTTTGGCGGACTTGATCAGTAAGATAAGAATCAGGACAAAAGATGAATCTGGGAGGACGGCTGGCAAGGAAAGACCGCGGCCCCTGAGGAAACACTTCGCAACTGCCAAGAGTGGAATATATTGGTACATCACCGTTTCATATTAACCCACACGTCTTTTCCAAGATTTTCAGTAATAGCGCGATTTGCCCTTTGTAATTAGACTCCTATGCTATGAACCTCACCACTAAGACCCTAACTGGCTTGGAGGATGGAGAGCCTACCCATCGATCTCGAACTTCGCACGATTACGTAGGATTGCAACCGAGCCACCTTTATACTATCTGCCACGCCCACGGGAGCGGGAAGAAATCCCGCACGGCCGCCAGAGTGTTCACGTCGTTTTTACGACCGGGACTCTATTAAAAGGGCCTGGCACGAAAGGATTCTGGCACAAACCGCACGTGTCGAAATATTTTGTCCGGTCACGCACATTTAACAGTGGCCGCAAGGTCGTCTGCAGTCCAGAGAGACTGGAGAAGATACCCAGCTCTTGCTTACTGGGTACCCCCGTGGCCCTGCGGATTTAATCGCTGGGCGCGCTTGGAGCGGCTTTTCTCGCAGACCTTAATCTGCTCTTAAGTTCTAATGAGTCTTTTTCCGCCTTTTCCAGCCTCTTCTTTTGGGCCTCATTCTCTGCAATTTACTGGCCCGCTCCTTTATTAGGAAACTCATTTGATCCTCCAGGACTTTTCTGAGTTTACACGAGCTCTTCGATTTCTTTCTTTTCGTACACAGCGGCTAGGTACGCGCCTTCTTAAGGTCTTCTGCGACGTCCCTCATCTGCCTGATAAGCTCGCCTGTGGAATTTTTTGGCCACTTTCGCCCGCTTTTAGGGGGCATCAAAGCATTCTGATTTTCAGTTACAATCCTGATGAGGTCTCCCGCCATTTTTGGCAGGCCTACCAGGCTCACCTTGACCTTCCCTCTTTTGCCCACCTGCTTCTGGAGCTTTTGCTTACCTCCCGACATTGCTCGCTCCGCCTTTTTTCTTCTCTCCTTATGCTATCGCTACAGATTAGTTGGGTTGTTATCCTCTTTCTAGCCCTGCCGCTCGCTTCTCTGGCTTACCGCACTGGGGCCGCCAGCTGCGATCTTAGCGAGCTTATCCTCCCAGCCAGATCGATCATCTCTAAATCTGCTTCTCCGTGTAACGGCGCTCACGCGGTTGTGCTCATCAGCCTGGAAGGATTAAATCGACTCTCCTCCGTTCTTCCAGTCGCCTTCTGTACCTAAGATGTCTGGTCGCCCGCCCTCCGAGTAGTGTGTAAGGTGGAAAACCCCGTTGCCAGTGTTACATTATCAGCGTTCTTTGTCTTTTGTTTTTCCGTCATTTCTTCTCCATTTTCCTCCCTTCGAGACACAGTGTCAGACAAGGGATCAGGATCAATGAGGCAACCGATGCTCCACCAGGTGATGATGAGCTCTCGCGCCGTGCTAGAGGCGAGGCACCGGATTCTACTCCAAAAGCTGAAGCAAGGCCGTCGCAGTAGGCGACTGCTGGGTGTCTAATATTTATCCTCTTTCGTAGTGGTTTCGAACAGTGTCATTAACATTCCGAACATTGAGAAGATAGGGGGGAACAGGGCGTTCTAGCGGGCTTGTCAGTTTCTAGTTACGTGACACACGAGCATCGAATGTTTACCGAAAGTCCCGAAAGAAAGATACTGGATTTGGTAGGCCTTCGTAGTGCATTCTCCGGATGCAATGAAGTCCTGTACGGGCCACACACAGTACCATTACAAGTGATGACCGGACACTTTTCGGAGGTACTCTGCCCCCTTGGCGTCTAGTAGCCTCTAGTTACTGCAGTCCGAATGCTTTCACCACACCCACGACTCCATGGGTTGGCTTTTTGCCGAAACAACGTTGTGAGTAGCTCACTGAAGGATATAGCCCCATATAGTTCCCCAAAAAACGGAAACTGACATTTAGCATCCATGGTAGGGTTCTTCGCATTAGTTCGTAAGGCGGACCTGATAAATATAAATGTGCAACGGTGAAAATCGAACCCGTGCGCCTACGCATTTGCACACGCGAATCCACGCCATTGAGCATGACTACAAGAAAATAACGACTTGTTTGCCTGGCACATTGATGACAGCCATGTATCGTCAGCTCCCACATTTAAGTACAGTAATTTAACAAATAGGAAAGATCATTGGAAAAAGTCAGGCAGCCTGATGATGAGGATTAATAGCTTGATCAGCTACCGTTATCGAGTCAGCTATTAGTATCGATGCACAAAAACGGAGATCCATCTAAAAAACTGTCGACTTGTCTTTTCTAAAGAGATTTATCCTCCTAGCAAAGCGAAGTGCGCGTAACAGCAACATTATCCAAGTGAAAAGAAAACCATGTATTTCCGCAACTAAAAGCTAGCTACCGGAGCTTCACTTTAAAGCTCGCTTAATGAATAACGTTTGCAATAACGTGAATACGATTTTAAAGAAACTTTAGCTTTTGTAGTAGTGCTGCTGACATGATGCTGCCTAAAAGCACCTAAATTTGTAAACAGTGCTTGTCGTGCATGAAATGCGAAGCTGTGGGGTCGCGCTTCTCTTGAAACAGGCAGTATCCCACTGTCTAGTCTGAGACTACCAAAACCTTTATTGATGTCAACTGTATAGAAGTCTTAATCTGGAAAGTTGAAGTTCAAGTATTCAGTGAATTTTTGATGAAAAATACAAATCACAGCAATACTGAAGTACATCTCTTGTACTCTACATCTTGTTATCCTAACCGAAATGGCAACATCTCATTTAAACTTTGTATCTGTTCAAAATGGATAAAACGATATTATACCTCATTAAAGGTGCTATCGATACACCAAATCGGAAGCAAAGGTTGATCAAGGTCAAGGCACTGTCGCAGAGCGAAACACCAAGCGAAAACCGATGAAGATCAAGAAGTACCTCTCACGGCAACTGGCCGACTCAGTGCCAAATAGTGAATGTGGAAGAGTGCAATTTAAAGCCTTGGTCGAACATTACCTCAAGTATTTTAGTTCGTGTTTAGATAATAAATCTGTGACTACTCAGGGTTAGCTTAGGTTGTCTGCAGTTTTTGCGGTCCACTAGCAAGGTTCGTGATGCAAGTGCTGCGGTAAAAAAAGCTAACACAAGTCAAACAGAATGAATGAGGACAACGCGATCCTGGAGCTACGCAGTTGTCGGGTTCTAGTCGATGTGTGTGGTGCTCGGGGCTGGTGCATTCGCGTGCACCTTGTGACTGGACGAGAGACGTAGGTGCACGGGTTCGATCCCGGCCGTTGCACATCTACATTTATGATGCCTGTCTTACGAGATAATGCAAAAGGCGGTACCGTGGACGTTGATTATTGGCTGATGGTAAGCCTAAAGATGTTACCTGTCAAGTTCACAGGTTTCGGGAGAGATAGCGTCGCAATGTCCGGTGACCACACTTGGTTGCTTCGGTGAGCACTCGCCTTCTAACGGTCTGTAGCACCACTATTGAATGAACACGTGAGCCGTAAAGTGAAGATTAGTGCGGCACGATTCTTATGATCTAGGCATGACCTCTGCAAAGCCCAGCATTATTCTGGTAGAAACCCTGCTGCGAAGCCAGGGTGCGCATAAGCGTTTCTCCGTCACAATACAAAAAAATAGCAGGATTGCTTCGATTCTGGCGTGAACTCTAAGAGATTTGCTGTTATCCAATCAGATAATCGATTGAAAAATTAAGTTGCCTTCGATCCAATTCTGCCTTGCATCGAGTCGTCATTACCAAAGCAAGGTCAGCAGCACATGCTGCAGTGTAGAAAGGTCGAGACATATCAAATTCAATCATCAAGCATCGTGCTACGCGACGCATTACAGAATCAGCCCTAGTATGGAATCCTGCGGGACGCTAGCTATCAGTCAATGTTGCTCACTGTTTTCGTTAGAATTCAGCTTATTGTCTTTTTGTTCAAATAGATTGTTATTTTTGTGTGGCAACGACATGTCAAGAGGTACTCACTCTTTCTTTTAGCACAGCTTTAACTCCTATATATATATATATATATATATATATATATATAT
>MNPL01011460.1:2945-30047 GCA_002081605.1 Tropilaelaps mercedesae
GCACCATATTTTAAACCGTTTAGTCACATTTCGAGCCGAATCATCGCGATACACTTCGTTGAGTTTGGGCCTTGAGGGCTTTTCAGTCACGGCAGTGATTTGGTTGCTTGAAAATTTTGTTATTGGTGGTTAAACGTGTTTGGTGTTTACTGGGCTCCCTGGCCGACGCATACAACAATAACAAGAAACACATTATCACATTGTCCTATTTTCAAATAACGAAAAAATTCAAAGTTACTTTTTGCATTTGGATCGCGTCTTACTATTCTCGTTTTATGGACAATCACTTGGTGGTACTGACAAGTGAGGAATTATGCGTCGGAGCCTTATGCCTTCATATTAGCGTACACGTCGTGATTTTATTCGCGTGATTTTTATACTGTTGTATTCCACTGTTGATTAGCAATCGTCCATCAAAATACTAATACTACATACAAATACCAAATACAAATACTAATCTTGCCGCCATTGCAGAGCACGTCACAACAGCAGTAAATGCCATCGTTATGCATCAAACGGCATTAAAATGAGAAAACGAATTGGTTTTATATCAATAGCTCCGCATTCGATCACAAGTTGAAAACGAACAAGCACCGAGGCCTTTGTTTGTATTCAATTCCCTGTGCTCTGGGAGACCGTTATGTAATCATTAATAGCAAGACTACTAACGGATGTATAAGTTTGGTGCGACCGCACAGAAAAGCAAATAGCGCTCGTTCATATAGTTGATAATGAAAAAAAATTATCTCTTTTGATGATTCCATGCAATTTAACGTCACAATCACAAATGCTTTGTGATTGTTTGTTTTATTATGTTTGAAACTCCACGGTGTTCCTTAACATAAAATGTTTTGGTCAATCTCCCATTACGATGCTTGTTTTCTCAATTCTTTTTCTCATATTGAGTACTTTAAGCAAGGGCTAGCGAAAGGAAGGAGTTTGTCGAGTCTGTACCGATATTTAAGAAAGATGAAGAAATTGAAATTGTACAATTAATATTCAGAGCAGACCAATATTACTATATTGGTTTGCGCTGCATAGTAGAAGATTAGTATACGACTATATTAATTGTGCCAGCCGAACTTTCCCAGAAAATGATTTATCTATTTATCGATGGCGAGGTTCGATAAATTTGATGCTAAAACCTTTGTATCGCTTTAGTTTAACAATAGGTAGTACTGCACTGATGATCTATGGATTCCAGCAGAGAAAAATTTGCATCTTCTATGTCACAGAAGGTTCAAATTAACAGGCAAAGGAAATGCTTGCTTCTGTCGAAAACATGAAATCTACGCACGGTATCCAACGCTGTTCTTAATGCGTATCTAATTCTGTCGGATTTGGTTAGGTGCTTATTTGCACTGAAATTCCGATAAATGGAAATGTGTAAAACCAAGGATCTGACAAGATGTTACTGTATTTCGCCCGACAGGACTTGTAAATGGCCATAAAGAGAACTGTATTGTCGCTACAAGAGGTTCTTCCTTTGCACTACTCGATAAAATTTGGTACCACTCGATGTTATTTGACATTTTTGATGTAATTGGCGCCATCTGACAAAATTTAACGTCACTGGATGAAATCTAACATTACCCGATGTTATTTGACATCTCCGATGTAATTTAGTATAACCCCACGAAATTTGATATCTCCGATGTAATTTTACGTATTTGATGTAATTTGACACTACTTGATAGAATTGGACGTCACCCGATAAAATTTAACACCGCCGGATGTTATTTCACATCTCCGGTGTAATTCGACATTCTTCTTGTAATTTGGCGCCATTTGATAAAATTTGACGTCACCGGATGAAATTTAACACTACCCGACGAGATTTGACATCTCCGATATAAATTCACATATTTTATGTAATTTGGCACCATTCGATGGAATTCGACACCTCCGATGAAATTCAACACCACCCGATGTTATTTAACATTTCCGATGTAATTTGACATTCTTCTTGTAATTTGGCACCACTTGATGAAATTTGACGTCTTCCATGAAATTTTGTGCCACCCCGATGTTATTTGACATCTAGACCATTCGTTCATGGGAGCACGCGGAATTTGTAGGCGATATGTTAGGTAACACTAAGCATATTTATCAACAAATTAGTATATTAGAGCGATTTTATAGATCACATCTCTAAAGATAAGGATCGAAACGGCAATTGATAGTAATATAGTTCATAATAACGATAGCATCTGCGAAGTTTGATATCGATACGATTTTTGAGTTTCCAGTTGACCAGTATTTTATTTTTATTTGATTGCTTCTCTTGATTTTGTAGAAGATGTCTTATCGTCGTGGCGTAGGAACAGGCGGCACGGGTGGATTGAAAGTTCACTCTGAAAATGTTGCTCCCATTAATGCTCAACCGCTTAGAGGTTCAAAGAGACTTCGGACAGATGAATCCACCGCGGCTCCATCGGCTAAGAGAGGCGCCTTCACGTCTACAGGTCTTAAGCAAGTGCAAGCAAATCAAGTCTCTGCAACGCGACGCACACTAAAGGAAAAGAATAGCAATAATGTACCGATATACAACAGCGAAAATGTAAAAAAAGACATTTTGAAGGAGTTGCAGCACAATAATGAAGACATACTAGAGCTTAAGCTGAACAGCGCGGCGCACCTTGACCACAAGGTCCATTCGTCACCAAAGAAGAAAGCGGAGAAAAAAAACGTAAGAACTTTTTTTGTTTTTATCGGTTCTATCAATTATTGGCATATTTAAAAAGTCTGGGCCATGGAAGACCAAAGCAATATATTTACGTTAGTCATCGACGTACTTGCTACTTAAGGTAAACCATGCCAATGAAACATGTCGCAATCCAAATTTGAATACTCGAAAATCTAATGAAAATCGTTGTTGTCTCAAAAATGTTATGCAGCCATAAACCGACTTTCAGGAAATTCAACAATAAATCTATAGGTTGTTTGACCATATAAAATAGAGATTTTTGAAACGCATGCTGCGACACTTACGTTTTCGATTTTTATTAGTATTCGCGTTTCGGAATTATTATTAGAAGTAACTGTATCTAACCTAAACGCTTACATTTTAATTCTATGGTTCTATGAAATCATGAGTCAAGCCAAATAAATCCAACTGTTATTTCCTCTTCTGTATAATTAAGCGCTACTATACATTGCTGGCTTCCGAATTAGACAGTAGAGCTTAATTCGAATTATTTGTTTCGCTTGTCGTTTTATCAATTTTTCTAAAACAGTGCACGAACGTAATGGTCGACCTCAGTGCTGTGTGTGCGCTGGATTACTATGTGGAAAAAGAGAATCTTCCGGGCAATGTGCCTGACGTGGATCGAAAAGTAGTTGAAGATACGAACTGTCAGGCGCATTACGCCCACGATGCCTTCACATACCTTCGCGAGCGGGAAAAATTATTCTTGGTAACCCCCTATATTCACCAACAGCTTGAGATGTCTCCAAGCTATCGCGCTCTACTCGTCGATTGGATGGTTGAGGTGCAAGAAATTTTTGAGCTCAATCACGAGACACTCTATCTAGCAGTAAAGATCGTTGACCGTTACTTGTCACGGAAACAGATACGTAAAGTTCAAATTCAGTTACTGGGTGGCTCGGCGATGTTGATAGCAAGCAAAATGGACGAGCGTGTCCCACCCAGCCTCGATGAATTCGTATACATTTGTGACAATGCTTATGAGAAAAGCGAATTTATTGAAATGGAACGCAATATTCTATCTTCGCTCGACTTTGATCTCTCGATGCCATTGAGTTATTCATTTTTGCGTAGGTATTGTCGATCCGTTGATATGGAAATGCGCGAAATGACACTAGCACGTTTCATTCTAGAATGCTCTTTAATGGAGTATTCGATGGTGGGAATGCGTGAAAGTCATGTAGCAGCAGCTGCGCTTCTGTTGGCCCTCGATGTACTCGGTAAGGAATGGAACGACACCCTCACTTACTATACTGGATATGAGGCTCGTGAACTCACCACAGCGCGCAACATGTTGAACAAGCTTGTCCATCATTTAAAAGGTTCGTTCAAGGAAGAGAAAGCTAGCACTCGAGTTATAATAGACAAGTATTCGCATGAAGTTTTTCATAAAGTGGCTCAATTGGATTTCCCCCCATTAGAACAATAACAGCAACGGAACCGGTGGGAGGCTTTAGACAAGACGGGCTTCGCACTTTAGTTCGGGTTAGCACGTTTTTTTCACAGCGTCACCGAGCATTTACTGCATTATTAAATATGCATGTGACAATATCGGAAAGGTTGAAGCCTGTGGACGCCTCTGTTGCGGTTTACATTTCAATCTTTAAATGATCTCTATAATCGCCGACTTCTAGCCGTGATTGTAAATAGATGTTGTAAATAATGAGGATGTAATAATATGCGATAGAAATACACGACGAAGAAACAGCAGTTGTACGCAGTGCAGACACATTGATCATGGGACCCTGTTAGGGTCCTGTGGAATTGCATTGCCGAAAACTAGGGCGTACAGACGATCTGTCACTTCTAAAGCTGTCTCAGGGTCGCTTAACAGCCTCAGGTAGAAGCTAATACATAAAAAAAAACAGGTGAGCGGCGACTGGAACTTACTCCGATTTTGGAATTCGTTCACGAGGATCAAATACTTTTCCTTAAGCTGGTCAAATAGGCTTAAACGTGCGGGTTTGTATTTGAAATAAATAAGCAGAAGCGCATACATATTGAGAAATATTTATCTCCATTTACATCTCTTCCGACCTTTTTCGATTTTTCATTTATACAGCCATAAGCAAAATTACTGATGTTGTGATTTTTAAAAGTGGGAGCCACATGAAACGCGTGGCACTAAATGCATACGTTGTGTGCACCCGCCTGAAAAATATTGCTCTCTCCTTTTTTAACACGTACCGAATTCATACTGAATGTCTTCATTACAATCTCGTTTCTAATATTTGTTCGAAGTGGATGTATAAGATTCCTAGTTGTATAGTAGCGTTAATATGGTCCACCTAAGGAAAAGGCGGTGACAAGGCAACTTTCAAATGCACATTTCATTCTAACGCCGTATCTTTATCCAGCTTACGTCAGAGTGTATCTGACGACGGTGGAACCGCTAAATCAGGAAAGTTTCACATGAGCAGGAAACCTTTAACCAAAGGAGAGATGAACCGCTTTAACAGTTTAATCAGTGTAAGCAGTAAATTATAGAAAGTTTATCTGCGAAGAAAAGATCACAGATAACAATACCACAACAGCAATTCGAGTGCTGCGACACTAAAGTCTTCACCTAGAAATTGCACTGTGAATTCTATAATAAATAGCTCAAGTATGGTATGTCATGATGCAGTCTGATGTGGAATTATTTGCGTGTGTAGTAATCAGCCAATACATGTGTACAGGCACGTGCTATTGTTAAGTCTATGTGCGATTGTCATTGATGGTGTCTCTGCTTGCCCGGTATTCGCTTTAAAGAATTTTTCACGACACTTTTCTTAAGGGAGTAAAAATCAGATAGAAACATTCATAGCCTAATTCTATACATAGCCGAAATGTGTGAAGATAACAGTTGTGACAAAATTGATAGTGACAACGATGATGGTAATAATAATAATGAGAGCAGTGTGGACTACGACGAATGACAGAGCCGATTGCTGAAAGGAGTTACAAAATATTTTTGCTTATGCTGCTGCAGCTACTGTTGCAACGGTATAAAGGAGGAATTCAGTTTACAGTCTAACGAGGACCGTAGACCATGTTTAAGAATAAATATGTGGTACAGAAACAGATGCCAAAAAGAAGGAGTCTTCTTTTAACGTCAATTGCGCAGCTTAATTTACAGTTAATGAAACGTCTACAGCAGATCCAAAATGTACGCTTGATACATAGTGTTTTACAATAATAAATGATAGGGATTCTCGAATAGTTTTAAGTATTTTTCCTTTTCCGAATCATTATATTGCAATGTTATGAATAATAATAATAGTAATAATAACAAACAAGAGCATTATGTATATTATTTTGTTTTTAATGAAGAAATGTTTATACGAAGTGTGGCTTCATTTCGCGCTGAGAGCACGTCCACGTCATTGAAAATTATGTCGCACTGATCTTCACTCAGTTAGTCTCCTTTAGTCCAACCCTTCGTTTAACAGTAGTACAGAATCAAAAATTGGCTGGGGTCGTTTGTCACGTTTCCTACCTTACTAGACCCTCTTTGTCCCAATGCCTCTGGATTCGTCATGAACAGAGTCATGGTCGCATCTTAAGTCTTTGTCTACCTGGGATCTATTCCAACGCTCGTTAACCAATGCTACTGCAGTAGTGACCGTTCGGTATGCTTAAGTGATCCTGAGCGATGCTGTTCTCTAAACGCGCCGTAGGCGGCTTTGGTTCCTTTTGTTTCAATTGACTTCATGACTTACACCGAAATTCCGATTAGCGCTACCGACCCAACGACAGACATAATAAGCCTATGCCTGCCCTCGTAAGTCCGTGTAAATTACGCAGGATTCTTGAGAAGGCCCTGTTTGTCTTCATTATTGCCACGGGAGAGTGGCAAGATAAAAGAGAGTGGCGGGATAGTGGTGAAGTCTGTAAAGTTGGTGTGCAGCACCGATTCTGCCTATATGTTTGCTTGAATCGTGACAGCCAGGACGTCTGCGTATCATCTTATATGGTTTGGCTCATCCTTTTTCAGTGTGGCCAAAAAATGTCTTCAACGTCTTTGCTGTCAGCAATTTGCTTTCCCAAAACAGCGCGGGTGAAGCGACAATTGTTGAACAACCCGCAGAGAATGATAAAATCTACTCTAACTCTTCCAGCGACCCGCCGAGCCTACATACACACAGTGTGTGCTATCTACCTGTTCTGCCAGTCTTTTTGCTGGGTTGCGTACCTACGCGTGGGACTGTGGGCTCACTTGTGATTCTACAAGCCTTAGTAGAAATTTTCTGAGGATCTTTTGAGGCCATCAAGTGAGTCAGATCTAGGCAAGACATGGTGCAGGGCTAACTTTTATACCTACGGAACGGAGTTTGAGCCCTGCATGCTACAGAACTGGGTATTACAATAACCATAAGTAAGTACTCGTTGCAGCATTGATTACTAAGATTGTGCTCGTCCGAGCACTTGCCGAGCAGTTAAAAAGTCTATAGTTTTTGGCTACACGCAGTGAGATCGACGTAGGGCTCCCAAACAGTTCGATGTCGGTTCCTGTATTCATTCGATTATTCGTGGCCATTCAATCTTGAATGATTTCGCCCTTTCAAGTTTCACTCTTGGTTCCCAAAGCTGCGGTGCTGTATTGAAACCACAGCCGTACACAGAGTAGGCTACTATAGTTTCAGAATAAGAAGGAATTTCGCCAGACGGTCTTAACAAAGTTCTTTAGTTGTTGAACACTCAAGTATATCTAAGATAGTCACGAAAAACAATAATATCTTGGTAAAATACAAACGGGAAGGACGAAGCCCCGTCAAATGAAAATTTGCACAATAGAAACTCTGTCCTTGCAATTTACTCAGAAAAAATCTGTTCATGTTTTTCTTGTTTTGTTATATTTTTTTAAAAATATAATAGAGGTGAATAGAAAAGCATTGGAACAACTAGCCTGTGAAATAGGCCATAACTTTATGTGCAGTCAGGGAACAATACTCATAAATAAGGCAGAAATGCAGTTGTGTAGTTTCAATTCTGAACAAATGCAAGTCAATTTGCGCAGACTGAGTTTAGTTTTTATGAGTCAAAGTCATGGTAATGTCCTGAATGCACAAAAGTATGGCGATCAATCGAGTTGGGCTTAACTCAATTTGCTTGATTGGATATAAGAATACAAATAACCAACACCTTTATTTAGTTTTTTTTTATGTCTGGAGTATATTAGTGAATACTTTTTAAACGTTTCTCCTCATGCAGTTTAATAATTATTGTGTGCATATACTATAATAGAGATTTATTACTTTTTATTTATCGGGTGTAAATACAATATCTACCCACTCGGCGAACACTATATGAATATTGCTCTGCGTGCACGTACCGTCAAGTTTATTGTTGTTATAGATAAAGCCCAATTGATTTGTAGGTGCCTAAAATTGAAATTTAAATCCTCTCAATTTTTTTCAGTCTGCACAAACAACGGCATAATAGTACCATAATTTAGAAGTCCTGTTTCCTTACTGAAAATCGTTTGTGATTAGGGTTTTTAATATTTTTTCGAAAAAGCTGAAATAATTAAGTCTTTTTGTTAATATAATTGGCATCGGCTCTACGTACTTTGAATACAATATTTTAGGTTAATCTCAAAAATATCATAGTAACAAGTGTGTATGAAATATTTAACTCAGATTGGTTTGAAAACGACATTCACAAAACTTCACGAAATGTTTAAAACCTTCCAAAAAAGTAGGTTTTTATTGTTTGACAAAATGTCAAACAAGTGCACGGTTTGTAACGGAAGTATACACATTCTCAAATGTTTAGCTGTTTCTTTCTAAAAAGCCCAAGTTAAACACATTATACACGCTCATTTCAATGTTATCTTAAAAAATTGTTTAAGAATAATTGTAGTCCATGTCAATTATTTTTAAATGTTTAAAGTACGCTTTTAAACTCAGTCGTGATCTTTAAATTTCAATTGAGATAGCTGTTTTCGAAGTGGTTCTTATTTTTTACTGCAGACTTTATCCAAAACCTGTTTTTACTTTAAAATGCATTTTGTCAGTTAGAAATACAATATATTTGGGTTAATTCTGATTTAATCTGAACCCTATAAAAACAACACGTTCAAGAGACTTCATTCTTTTGATTATAAATAAAAGCAGTGAAAATCACTTACTGGTTGCATATGACAATTAAAAAATCGAGAGTTTTGCGTTACTTTATTTCCTTTCATTTTAGTCGAGTGTATTAGCTGTAAATAAGGCCTGGTTCCGACAAGATAGCGACCTGTAACAGTCGGCAAAACAGCTGCTTTTTTGAGGGGTAGGTCCCCGAAGGATTGACCTTACATTACAGAGAAAATCGCTAAGTTCCAAGTTCCTAATGAGACACCTGAAACATCCATAGGTATATTATTGTCATAATAGGTAAAACAAAACTGATTGTGAGTTTACATCTGTCATTGTCGAGAACAAAATTGGTTGAAACTAAACGTCCTTCAGTAAAGCCTTTATGACACCCTTCATATTTTTTGCCGAAAAAGTAATAACAATGATATTACCAATGGGAATTCGATAATTGTCAATAATACCGATGACAAAAAAGAAAAATGACAGCATGTCAGTGTCTTTTGTATTTGACGGTATCAGCGTCGGCCTGACAGCAGCCGAATTAACAAAGATGTGAAGGCCGAAGAGTAGGGCCTCAAGTGGACAGAAAGTGGACGAGAAGAAGAGCAACAACAGCCATAATGGCGCAAAGGTATTTCAATACCAGTGTGAAACTCAATTGATTGGACTAAGGAACGTACTAATGGATGAAACAGTAATGGATCAACCAGTAGTTAATCAATTAGTAGTTAATAATCGTCGCTGTGACTATTCTATTGACTGACCATTCGATTGACTTTAACTGTCGTTGCTCTTGCCCCCTCTCAAATATTAGCAATACCAGAATGTTGGTCAGTCGATCAGAAACTGTATAACAAACATGCGTAACAAACACACATACGCACACTTTACTACGATGCGAATATCGGCACGATATACGGCGACGTCCACAACGCTATTGAAGGATTGGAACAATTAATACATCTTCATACATACAAGTTAATGAACGATTAATAGAACAATATCAACGTTGATTATCTATGAACAGTTGTGGTCCAATACTTATGTAGCTTAGCACCCATCTAAATATCTTGGTTAAAAGTCAGCCCTGAAAAGACCCCAGCTTCCATATAAATGATAAAAATGAGTAATAGAAATCTTTTAACAAACACTGTTCAAATGGGCCCTCGCTTACAAAACAGTAGATGTAAATGGTATACCGTTGAGCTCAGTGCGTTGGCGTATTCGCGTGCGCCTTGCGCCAGGAGGAGATACGTAGATGCATAGGTTCGATCCCTACCGTTGCACATTTACATTAATGGGGTCCGTCTTACGAAGTAATGCAAAATCGGTGCCGTGTACGTTAAATGTTGGCTGATGGTCAGCACTAAAGATATTTATAGATGCAAATTTTATGCCACAACGCTAAGTAATTATCGATACAGCAGTAATTAGGTATTATAGTAGAAATAACTTACATTGGGAATGATATACCGAAGTTTATTCTGTGTGAAGTAGGAGAAACGGCTCAAGAAAGCGTTGGTATCTAAGCCCTAAGTACCTGATCGTTGTCAGATGCCATTAAAGACTAAGATCCTAACAAGTTTAATTTCACCCACTCAGACAATTTTGGTTAGTATTATAATATTAAACAAATTACGATCATTGCCGTAAGGCCATTGCTTTGCGGCTTGAACGTGGACTATATTATAGCAGGGCTAACACTCTCTCTATGAGCAACTAGTTCGACGAACCGCTATAGAGGTTGTGGACCGCTGGAGTCTCCCTATTAAGAACAACCGTTATGATGCTAAATCTGTAACAGCTATGAGGTATAGCTTCATGTTTAAATTTGGCAACCTTTCACTACTGTAGTTCTGTAATGAAATTATATAGACTATGTTGAAGTAAATACCACATTTTTTCTTAAAAATAGGCATTATCTCTCGCTTGCACTTATATTACTGATATAATTCGGTAGGAATATTAATTTTATTGCGTGAGATGTAAAAAACAAATTTGGACAAGTAACAACGGTGTAAGTGTCATATTTTTGTTGCTGCAGCCCAACCGTTCAATACGTGCGGATTGACTTATCTAACCTCATGTATTTCTCTTGCACTTATTAAAATCTCATACATGCGGATGGCATTTTCGAAACGATATTTCCGGTAGGATTTATCCAGTTTAGTTGAATGTTCGCAGATATTTCCTAATATATCTAGGCATTGTTGGCAATTGGTCCACATATGTCACACTGACTCTAAAAGTAAGGATAAAAAATAAATCATAAAAAAAGTAAAATTCTAAATTTTTATATAATTTTTTTCCATTTTTCGCAATGACCTAGATAAAAGTCACCCAATGCTTTTTCACCTTCTTTACACTTTTTGTCGTAGTTGATTTTTATACCGCCAGTGAACTGTCTAAGAAACGATAGGCCGATAACTGAGTTTCAAATACCAACGGTCCTTTGATGCTGCATCGACGAATGCCCGGTGATCACTGCTCGGATAGAAAAAAACTGCCATTTTAGGACGCATTTTTTGCAGAAATATAGCTTTGCCCATGTGAAAGTGGGACTTCTGATATAATTATGTAAAGTCATACGTACGTAATCTATATATTCTTGATTTTTGTTTATTGTGATTCATCTCAACACCGTAAAGGATGATACCTTTTAATGCTATCGTACGGACAAGTCTGGTTTCTGCGACCGATGATGAACTCACTACATATACGGCTACCAATATTAGCTCTATTAGTTTTACCAGTTTTCTGTCGCATAATTGTCGCGATTATGGCGCTGGTGGCGGCGGCCTTCTCGCTGAGGCGAGCGGACGCCGACGTTGACGCTGCGACGGCAGTACTTTCCGCCGGCGGTGGCGCGTCTGTCGACTTCACTAGCGACAGTTGCGGCCGCCTACAGGCGCAACAGGCGCTTTCGGCATCCTGACGCGGCGCCCCATGAATGTGAACAAGTGAACCGTCGTCGACGGTGTTTGTGGCGTAGGCACAATTGCCGCGCATTGCGCATCACACGTTCACTAACTTCTTCTCTACACCTTGTACAAAACGAAGAAGTTATTGTCGATTGTATTAAGTTACTGTGGCTCTCTTGAATGAGGTGAGATGGTACATTCAGGTCGCGAACATAGAGGCTAGAGGTAGCCGCTGTGGATTTATCGTAATGCAAGTACTAGTCATAATACTACGGGTGCACAGTGTGACTAATCCGAACATTGCTCCCGTTAAAAGAGCAGAAGTCCTGTCTAGCCTTTTCTCTCAATCCTTCGTGGTTTGTAAGCACACCCAGTTCGCTAAAGGCGAGTAAGAAGAAGTTCTATGATAGACAACGAATCTGCTTCTCATTTCTATTGGTCTCCTGTTTTTTGTCTCGTGTTCCACTTGAGTCTGAGTGCTGCTAGTGGCAACCTCGAGATCGGATACCGTTCTTTCTCCACGGAATGCAAGTGTTTTTGTCCACCCATTATTATGTGAATTGCCGTCTGTGCTTCAGAAGTTCTCTGAACCAAATCGAATTATGGCTAGTGGGCTAGTTTTGCCTTGGAATTTCTCTTGGTGTTAGGAAATTGCCGATGCCTTTTCTAGTCGTCACTAATTAGAGGCCTGGGTCTGCTAGTGTAATATTTCTGCTAAGTGACGAAGTATGTTTGCCGTCCTTGTATTGCCCTGCTCCGCTTTTATTTCTACCTGATAGATGTGGCTGGATTCCGCCACGATAAGAGGAGACTGTCGGCAGACTAAAGCTAGTCAATGGCAGATACCATATTATGCGGCAGGGAACCCCGCAGACAACACCGAACTTTTGTTGCTGACTCCGCTGAGCCGACGAGCCAACAAAGACTTTTCATGGACCTTGGTGAAACCCAAAATTTAGAGCCGCAGTCCGCACATCGGCCAAGGTAGGGCGGCCAGCCTTCAGAGCTCACTACCAATACCTTACACCTTACCGTACAGGGTGAGTACAGGGTGATCGACTACTTGAAGATAAAGCTAAGGTCGCTGCTGCCACTATAGTTCAGTCGGAAACATTGATACAAACGGAATAGTTATACACAGCAATGCACCCGATAACCGAGATACAGTAGCTCTATTTAGTTTATCATTCAGCCATTTCTACCCCTTGAAATTATTACGATAGAAGTTAGCAGGCGTCTTATAGCCTAGCATTGTCCAGACGCGGGTGGATTGTTTTATCCAACAAACAAAAGAGCCATTGATAAACTACTTATCTTTTTGAAGTCTAATAATGGGCAAAAGGTCATCTTTACTTAATGGTAAGCTTTTAATCACTTCTACGTAAGAATAAGGGTTAGATTTTTGCTATAAATTAGTACACTTCTCATTGTCCTACTATTTAATTTACCAATGAAATCAGAGTGTAGATATTCTAAAGTGATACTACGCGAATCTGTGAGCTACTCAGCAAGTTTTTGCACATTGTATGAAAGCATATCTTTCTACAAGCCCATATTATATCTAAATTGCAATGTGTTACCATCATCACTATATATGTTAAGGTATCATTTTTTCATTTACTAGGTACTACTTTTAAGAAAATTGATCAAATTATACGGCACCAGATATGCCACATCGTTAATGCATGTAGACATGTAATGGAATATCTCAAAAGTATGCTTTGGCATATGCGTAGTACAACGGTGCCTTTTGACCTATTTTATTATGTCGTACTTATTATTCGGATCAATAAATTTTTTAACGATTAACGGTTTGGAGAACGTATAACGCGGCGTCGATTTTCATACGGGATAAAAGATACTGATGTCCGATTAATTTTGCGCTACCCACATTATCGACTTCCGGAGGCTCAAGAGGAACATTGCCTTGACAACTCATTTAGCAAAGTATATATGTCCATACATGTAAATATAACGTTTTCATTGTGTGTCCAATGGAAATGTAAATTCTTGCCCTGAGAGCACGAAACAGTTATGCAAAAGAATTCAATGGTATTTGTCTTTACTATATATGTGAAGTGATAAGACAAAAAGTTATCAACTTGAGATCACATTACAAAGAAAATTCACACTTCTTGAATCGACACAACAAAAAAACTTATAAAAACGAAGCACACTCTTATCAATAAACTGGGTTATCCTTTAAATTAATTCTACTAATATCCAATAAGCGCCCAATAAATACGTATTCAAAGATGATACAACAATATCTATTAGAGCATACAGGCGATACTACAATCAGACATGACAACGCGGGGCTAAACAGAATAAAAAACTTGTAGTTGTCAGTTATCAGTACCTCCTGAATCGGAAAAGCGCCTAAGTAGAGTCTGATTATTACAGATAGTCATTCTCATTATGTGTGATCTATTTTTACTCAGGCACTCAGTTCGCAGCAGGTCTTACAAACGTAAAGAAGAATATTCTCATTTTGCAACGGTCGAAGTCTTTAACGGATCCAATAGCACCAAGTGATCCCTACGGCTTAAAATCTGAATCATCACAAACTGATGGGCAATCGCCAAATAACAGTGAGAAAAGCATTTCTTACGCAACATCCTATTGTCATATTTGACTACAGGTATAAAAGAAATATAGAGCGTTAAAACCGGCGGGCAAAGGAAGAGGTTACTCCAAGGTTTTGAATTCAAAGGAAAAGTCATTAAAATCATCAATTAATAAAAAGCTTCTTAGACTTTATCCAACTAATTACATAAGGTGCACGGTTTTTATAATTAAGATATAATCTGCAGCAATTACCGCCTCATTGTTGAAGCGATAATTTTAAAAACAGAATTCAAAATAGAATAAACTTGAAATAGAATTTTTTCTAATTTGCTTTTAGTGTGAGATTAAACTAACTTATGTCATATATTTTGGGCCACTTTTTGGTACTGTCTGAAGTGATTCTGAGCTCGGGAAGGATGAGTGTCCTTTGCTGTATTGAGCTATTTTTCGATCTAGCCTTTATCAAGCACACTTTGTTACCGCAAAGGCTCCGATAGATCCACTAATGCAACGAGTGCAAATTGCTGCATACATACGTATATACGTATATATACACTTGCACCGATAAAAATAATGAAAAAAATCCGAGCGTAAGGAAATAGACGAAAAACAATCGAAATTGTCTATCTGTCTATTGAGATTTGGTGAAGGAATTGATGCACCTGACGTTGTTGTAGCTGCCTTCAGAAAATCGGTGTACGCTGACAGTGAATCAGTCCAGACGACTGGTTGCTTGGCTGGCTTCGGCGGCACCACCACGGTGTCCACAGTAGAGAGAGACATAATAATGGCCTTCACTATATGGATAAAGCAAGTCAATCCTTCAGTTACCTTCTTTGCAGAAATAGCGTTGCATAACTTGTGCGACCGTGCGACTTCAATTGCCTCGGCGAACCGCTGATATAACACTACGAGGCCGTGTGTGTGCATATGAGGCAATGTCATATGATAATATGTTTGACTGAAAAAATCTCTGCAGGTTGATTGTATGTACTAGGCGGTTGTATTGTTCTAATATTATTCTAATATTATCTGTTACTACATTGCTTACGTGTATTTGCATTTGTTGGCGATATAGCAAAGAACTAGATATACCCACAAACATTATTTAGCTTTGTATCATAGCGCATATAATTCAATCGATAATTTAATTGCAGCATACTCAGAAATATGATCCTTTTTTATTGCATAACTATATCAAATAATATTTCAAGTCTTATAGAGATAGGTAAAATTAGGGAAGTGCAGGGGTAACAAACGCAAAAGGCTGTATAGATCGGTTCTTATACTTTTCTGACGATTTTATGAATGCGGGTTCATAGCCGCCACGAGGTTTCAGTTTTTATGGCTGCCTTCTATACAAGCAGTGCCTGAATCTATTCAGTACGAACAGGTAGTATACGGTACAGTTTCTAACGGTTCAGAAGCAGATATTAGCCAACTTGTGTTATTGTTCTTTATTCTAGTTGCTTTGGCAAAGAATTTAGCATCCATGTTTTGTCCTGGTTGAGCTGTCACGTTTATTTTTAGTTTCGTGTGCCAATTAATAGCCCCATTTGTGCGAAATATAATCCTGGACCGAGACCCTTAATCCGATTTCTTTAGATCTACGACAAAAGTAAAACTGCCGAATACTATAGAAGTTTAACAATAATTCATATATTATAACGAGTTCATGGAAGGTGCGCTCTACAGATAAGTGCACTCTAACTTTTAAAATGTAGCCACCAACGTTCGCTTTGATAAGCCTACAAAACTGCGAGTAGATTTATTTCACACTTACCGACTGTTAACGAGGATAGTAAGGTGACCATTTTTGGGTTGTCTAAATTTGGAAAACCTCTTTTCCCCTCGAATTATTCCGACAGATCGGTCGTTGTCTGAGCAGACGCTCTTCAAGAGAAAAGACGAGCTATATAATACAGTAGGTATAGCTTTGTTTTCTTTCGTTGAAACAATTGACATGTCTATTGGCATATATTCTATATAACATATATTTGGAATATGCAGTTTACATTTCGACTCTACGGAAAATTGCAACACCTTGGATGATTTCAGCGGTTCCATAGCAAACTCGAAGACTAGCGTACTTGACTTGATCAAGTGATAGCCTATTGTCTACATGTTCGCCATTTAGATACGTATTCAATGTTGGATACTTGGCTTTCGACTTCTTTTGCTGTATGTTATTATCGCCAGAATTTGAAGTTTATGATGCGCCCATGGGTTAAAGGAAATTCTTAAGGTGTCTGCCATCACCTGAATGTGGCATCTGTTCGAAAATAGCAACCTTAGGTCAAACATTGCAACGAACAATCCCAAGATTTATTGTATGATTGTCATTATTTTGTTTCGTTCTCTAGTTGAGTGAAAGAAATTTTTTTAAAATGAAAATTTTTAAAATATTTTTGTTCAACTATGTTGGCTTCACGAATACAGGCATTAAACCACGACGGGATCAAAAGAACGTAACTAATTTGTTTTACCTGACAGATTCCCAAAGTGCTTTTTTATTCTTAATGAATTATTTGGCGTCGATGTATCTTGTGGAAATGAAGTTGGACTTACAAAAGGTAATCTGTCAACTTACGGATGATTTGTTATTCGGTTTTATTGAAGAGATTTCTTGTTGATATTGCTTGTATAATAAAGACAAACAAATAACATAGTTATATTATATATTTGAAGCAGTCTTTACTGGTACCGTACGCAGAGCAGTTGCGCTGTGTAAATAAGGATTTACCTTTGATATTTGAACGTTGAATACGTGTGCCGTCTTATTCAGATAGACAAGATTATTAGCTGGAGTGTATCTTCAATATTGTCAGTGTCTATGAATATATATTGATCCAAATACTTAATAGTAGTAATAGCGATAGACAGACGTTACGAGCATTATCGGATAACAACCGCGTGATCACAGCGACTGGAGACAAATCACAGATCCTACAAGGGCTGTCATCTGGCCAGCAAGCATAGCAACCGACACTCACTATTCTTTTTTTTGTGATCTGTGTTTAGAACGTCGTTTCACTTTCTTATCGGGCAGACGTGCGGATTCTTGTATTATTCATCACTGTATATCTCAAAATGAATAGGCATGGTTAAAAATAGGACAAGAATGTTTTTTAAATGTGTTTTGGCTTCTAGTTTCTAGTACGATGAGTTTGTCATGTGTTATACGCGAAGCCTGACATGTGGAAAGATCGAAGTTTGAAGGACATGAAGGGAAAACGTGGCAAAAGCAATCACTGTGTTAAAATAGCGATTTAGGCCAGAACGTAGGATCTTTTTGTCAGAATAAGCGTATGAAGCTATCTCTTCGAAACCAATATATATATATATATATATATAAGAATTTACAGGTAAGATTTTTTGACAGTTTACAAATTCCTTGACAAATTTTAATAACGTTATTAAAACTACGGAGTGGGCATTGAGACTAATCATACAAAACTATGTGTTTCTCGAGTATATTGTGCGTTGTAAAAACATAAGCGCATCTGTATACTATGTTTCCTCCTCACACAAAGAACAATTCGGTGCCAGTGCCAAAAAACGGCTGAATCATACAGGAATCATATAAGAATCATACCAGGAAATACTTTGTCAGGGAATATCTTTGGAATAAGAGCTACGATCGATATAGTCTCTACATGGGGAGAGAGTTGGTATAATTTACAGAGAAAAGGTGGTAATCTGACGGGAGATGAAGACATGGGCTGAATTGATTCTTTGCAAGCCCTTAAATAGCGGAGCAGAAATTGGGAAACAACGCCCGCTTCAATGGGATATCATCAGTTAGGATCTAACCAATGAAATAACAGTGTGATTATCATAATGACTTGCATAGCTCTTGAGCTTATAAATCAATTAACAAATATACAAACATTAGAAATAGATTGATACATTATTTAATCAATAAACTCTTCTTTTTTATAAAAAAAACTACTACCTCAACGCATACTATTGGACCAAACAAACATGTTTAATATACCTCGCTAAACTTTGCAACAGTACTATTTACGTGGAGAGGCACAGCGTAGACAAGATCTCACTATGGTAATTTATGCAAACAGATAGTAGCTTTAAAAATACTACGACTATCAATTCATTTGAATGAAAGTTTTTTCTCCAATTGTCTTTTCCACTGATATTTGTTCTTACTGTTTGCATTTAGTTATCCACGATTACGTACCATTTGTACGAATAAAAACATCGTGAACATATATGGCCTTTTAAATACTTGAGCTCAAAAAAATAGCTGAAAAACGACATCAGTATGTTCCCTAATGCAAAGAAACCGTATGAATTCGTGTGATGCAGTGCACGCACAAAGGTCAGCGTCCAGTATCGCTAGCAGAATATCTGTTTTTCGATACAACAACGTTCTTTCAAATATAGGAAAACAGTAACATTTAATTAAGACTAAATGGACCAATACACTATGCCAGTTCCTAGCGAGAGCTTGTGCTACGTTACTTATGAAAGGGTAATTTTTCTACAAGGCTATATATTCTTGATGTTATACGTTACCTAAATATTGTCAAATGAAAAAAATATTGTCAAAAAAATAACAGTTAGGTTTTGAATAAGGAAAAGGGTGAAACGCATGCATCGTTCGGCTGCCATTATAGATTGGCGATTGGAGAGCCGACCGTCTCTTCGTATTTCTTCTCTTGTTGGCATTTGCGAACACCCATAGGTTGGTGCATGGATTTGTGGTATCCTGTAGACAGCTTTTACATACTCATAGCGCAGTCTATCTTCTGTATTAGTCTGTTTTATTTATTGGGTTCGTGTACCTTATATATATCGATTGTAGACTTAGCCTGATTAAGGCGCTTTAGCGTTCTGTAGTTGATTTCAACTGTAGTTACGTAGATTCTGAAAATAGTTCAGTCGGTCTTTGGGTGCTATGTTAGGTCGACGCAGAAAAAAGTGGTTAACGGTTTGTTCGTAGTTGTGACGGCGTTTATGTGAATACTGAAAAAGAAAATGAACACGAAGTTTAGAAGCGTAGTCAACAGGGCACGCAGTGAAGTCTTTTCTCCACCAATTTCTTTACTGACTTTGTATAAAGTGAGTTAAGTCAGGAAAGTGGTTGCGCTGAAAAATTAATAGCAACAATTATTTGCGAAAATTGCAAAAATATCGCTATTGCTGACTCTGCTACTCCCTCGGAACTTAATCGGCAACAACGCCGAAATCCATTATCGGTAATTCTATCTGAATTTATACGAGTTCCTTGATTATGACCGTACCCCTAATAAGATGGCTGTAATTGTTTTCATGACAATAGCTTAAAAAGTGATCTCTTTTCTTCTCCTGATAGTTTTTTTACGTATAAGGTCTCACTCCTTCACTTCATTTTAAGTTAACGAGGTTTATCAATTTGAGCAAAGAAACCCAAAATCAGTTATGCCCGTTGTGTGCAACGTCCCCTATAATGTAAATCATTGCCGTTCTTAATGTCTCTAAATAACACACTGCAATACAAGTTTGGGGCTATGCATTTTAGCGATATCGCACGTATCTATCGTGCGTATTACAACCTTGTGTTGACCTATCGTTTGCAAAGTTTCTATAGTACCCCTGAAGCAGATTGATATATTCAGTATTTAAATAAGTTGTATAGAGTGCAGTTTAGTATCATTTAGTTTACGCATGTTATTACAGGTATTGGTTCCATACGTATGCACCAGCAGTAGTGCTCCATATTTCACTTACATGTGTTACTCACAGGATTTTTGTTGCTGGTATAGACTTCCTATAATGCTAAGCCTATAAGCTCCTATAAGCTTCGTATAAGATAGATTCCTATAACGAGTATTAATTAATATATTCATGAGTATGTTTTTAAATTCCTAAAACACAAGCCCGGGACATGAATTCATTTCCTTGGACCCAACTGTGATGTAATGATTTGGAATTTGTAGTCTGGCGAATTGTCAATGCAATAAAAATTTTGCAATAAAAAATCACACCGTGTCGGATACGTCCCATTTTGATCACTAGATATTATCAAAATTGCGGAACGGTATAAGCGGATTCCAGCATGACTTTATATCTTGAGCCGTTTCCGGATCGTTCGCTATATTGACACGACTTTTTTTCTTAACCGTCTCCTTGCTTACACAGTTACTGATTGTTACGTCAGGATGATGATCGTATCGCGTGTTTCTTCAGTGACATTGTCGATATTGGTCTAGTTTAATACAGCGCATTTATATATTAGATCCACCTGTCTGTAACAGTAATAATACATTTTCCGATCGACTAAATGCTATTCCATTAGCTGCACTAGGGAGATGCACTGAAATATACGCGTGGCTTACTCGTGTATTTTGGTTTCTTCGTCTTCGACTCTGGTTTCGTCGTAAGTTTAAGAATTTTCGCCATGGACGTGCGTTTCAAGGAATGCCTTAAAATTATAGACGAGTTTAAGTTCATCAACAGGCACACGGCTCATCGCCACTATGATTTTAATCTCTAGCTACCCTAGTAGAACACTTTATAGGCGATTTAGGCCAAATAAGCGTGTCCTCTACATAATCAGTTAGACGAGGAATAACTGTTTGGGGACGTTCTTATACACGAAATTTTATTTTCATGGGCACAATTTATCGCCTCTATTATATGCCATAATAATAGTCGCTAGTGGTGGTATAAATATATCGATATCACACGGCAGTCTCATTTAGTCTGCTGCCATAACACGAAAAACGCAGCAGAGCATCTCATCTGCGACCCATAAAAGCTTGCTAAAAAATGCTGTGTTTGTAATGATGTTCCATCTGGCTTCTTTCCACTTCTTTGACAGCATCTGTGTTTTTCGCGTTCTTCGCCACTTAATGTCCCACACTTTTTGCTGCGCCCCATTCATCTTCCTTAAGCCACTGGACATCATTGCATTCAGGTCTTGGTTAAAAGAGGTTGAAATGGAGGTTTTGCCAAAACGAAATTTACTCGAATCAGCTGTTGCTGTCAGTGAAACAACTCAACAACCTTTTTCTGGTGTACCTTTGACGATTTAAACAATTAAGTTTGTTGATATTTGCAACGTAACTATGTTATGTAAAACTGTAGGCAAACAGCAAATGGCCCGTTCATTTCAGTGACGTTCAATGACTTTTCAAAGAAAAATAGCTTTTTTTGTAAAGTAGGACAACATTTGTGCAAACTCAATTAATTGAACTTTATTTCAACCATTAAGGTCCAAGCCGAATCTAAACCTTGCATGCCCCTAGTGGACCTTGAAAATGAAGGCACAGTGCTTAAACATATCGCCCTTCTGGAACCTTCGTTGCATACCTAGTAGTACCACTAATGAGGATTGTTCGTATTCGGCGGTTGACTTCATAATTATCCCCATCCGCTACGGGTCTCCAAATATATAATGCAGCAACTTTTATTGTGAAAGGTACGGTATAAACCACGACGGCATTAACTTCCTGCTTGTGTATGCCCGATGCAAATATATATTAGCACACTATTGCACTACTCTATTGCACGTTCTCTTAGATTAATATAGTTTGGTGTTGAGTTATAGCATAAATTTTTAAAACGTTCTTTCCTATCGTAGTGCATACGCGTTACCAACGGGATATCTGCATTTGCAAACATCCATTTCGGAGAAAAGGTTTAACGTGTGCACATTATTTGCGTAGTGATTTAACGCTGATTTAAAGCTGGCGCTCGATCTCTACTGCTGGCCTGGTGATGACTCCGTTGAAATGCTGCAGCTAGCAATCTGACTGCATCTATCACAATACTGCAAGACGGTGACCACTTCGCGATGTGGGGTCTGTCTTATTTGTTAGGCTTTTGGTGATATGATAAGCACACAAATTAATATGTGCTTTATTCTGGCCGAGAATCCTACCAAGGAATTTCTCTGTATCTATATTTCACAATATGCATCTATAGCGTTCACGAGAAGCTGATTCGAATTATTGATGCATACCACGATTTCTCTTTATATATACATATATATATATACAAATACACGGGTACTGGTTGACACAATGCTGACTTCTTAAGCTTAGTGCTGTTATATTATCTGTATGCATCCTCCTGGCGATGTTATTTTATCCATTGTCGACTGGGTTGCAGTTATCGTTACCATTAAGTCAGCCCTTTCATTCAAAATGGCCGCACTATACGAGATACTCGTTGTCTAGGGTCGACGGGAGAAGGCAGAGAAAAACTAAGCAGTTGTTATTATTACTACTGTATTAGTTGGCACGTCCTTCTCACTCCAACGAAACTACTGATTCTGCTTCATGGAGTTGGTTTTTGCGTTGTCCCACTTTGACGTTCGCTGCAAATCCTGTATAATTTCATTGCCATCGATTTTCGCCTTATTTCCACCGACTATGCATTATTATAAATATGATTTATTAATGTTAAAATTGCTGTTATTGCTGTTATTTTGCCAATGATTATTATTCTAGTTAGCAGTGGATATTCCCACAGATAGTGTTTTTTAATTTACCAATTATTCTGTATTTTACCCACAGTAATATATTTGCCGTAAGAACAACTGTGTAGTTCTATGTTTTCTACTTATCTCTTCTGGCAGCTTACCTTTGAAAGTGCACGATTCAAATACCATACCGACTTCCTAATGCCTTTACTGATGAACAATTATAGCAATTAACCTAGCGATCGCATCGAATTTCGGTATCTATTAGAGATCATAAAATTATTCATATAAATATGTATGATGTATTTAAATGTGTTGTATACATGTATACATGTAAGGTCTTTTAATAGCTTGACTTAGCAAGAGAAAAGCGTGTTTCACTTTATTAATGTTACATACAGGCCCGCGTTTACATGTGTATAGTTGGTATGATTAGTTGCATGCAAGTACATGTAAATTTTCCCATTTAATGGCATCAGTTGAAATACATGGACATAACAAAGAGGACTGAGTTTTAGGGCCTTGGACTCATAAGTGCGTGGTCTGCGACCGGATCAGGACAATCTGTGCACTCGCAGATGTGTCAATAAACTTAATAATCAACAATCCGGACTTCAACTTATACTTCTATAGAATAGGAGAAGCTATCGTGTATCTGTATTCAACCACATTTTTTACCGAGCTAAATCAGTGATATTACCCTGATATCAATTCCAGATCAGAGCAGGAGCTCATGCGCTCCGATTAGGGGCCATGTCGTGAACCGGACGTGACGGTTTCCTCGCAACGCACCCATCACCTTTGCACAACCACCAGCACTTAGTTTTGAACACAATCTTACCACTATTTAATAGAAGTTGTAAACTGCTTACTAAAGAAAAAATATTCAAACAATATTTTTTCACAAGACGAGCCCACTAATTAAATAAGTGGTGAACACTTTATAACATTAACGTATGCCACAAATACGTGTGCGTCAACATTTAAGTTTCCGTCAAGCTGTTGAGTCATAGTGACATTTACACAACACGGTTCGGACTCAAAGAGGTCTATGCACCTCAACAACATGGATCAAACACACATCCAGCACTTTGGTCACATCGGTTCGGCAGAGGATGATGAACGACACCACGTATTGAATCCATTAAGGGACCCTCCACAAGAGCTAAAGGGTCAAGACCTGTTGTCACTGGACTCTGGACTTAGCGTATGCGACGAAGAAGATTCAACAGTACAGATTAGAATAAGCCAAGATACCCAAGCGCATAACGACCATGTATTAGATGCCTTCAAAGCATCATCGCCATTCCAAACGACCAGCTCGAGGGCCAAAAAGAACATCGATCTTCTTATCAATGTCATTACGGATAAACTATCAGAGGAAGACCATCCTAATGAGTACGCTTACGTGCCAAAGACAGGTAAGCTATTCCTCTTTCTGTTTCTCATTTTGTTCATTTTATGTAATCGGCAATCTTCTTTTAATTAGTTCTAATTAAATAACTATTATTTAGAAACCCACGTGGTCAACACATTAATCAAGTGTCATTACGAGGTACGTAATTACTGCACGTCCTACGCCTTATAAAATACGCGCACAAAAAATAATAATAACGTCGTTGTGTTAATACTGAAAAGTTCGAGTAAAACGTTTTACACATATTTAGATTACGCCGAGATGCGGCAGTTATTGTAGAGGTACTAAGCCGGAGGTATGACGTTTATACAATCATCTATAGCAGTGTGCTCTTAATGGAGCCGCTTTATCAGTTTACGGAAGCAGTGACTATGAAAGCGATGCGGTCTGTAGTCCATTTGACGCAGTCATTTGACCACAAAAAACGCAATTTTATTCAAATATCAGATGACGATCATCGCTAGTAGATATTTCGTAATTTTCCCATCGTGAAGTACCTTCAATTGGAATACTGCCACCGCTTCTTGGCTGTTTTTATCATTAATTATCAATATATCTGTATACTCATAACATAACGGTTGGTCGCTGTTATTGTGCACGTTAAATTGCGTTCTGTATGAAACGCTGTGCAAATGTCTTTCCGCCGTTCCCATCTTCGCAGTTCTTTCTCCAATCATCCAAAAGTTTCATCTCATTAGCGCATCTAGTTACCGTGATAAAATGCAAAGCCTACTATATTTCTTTGATTAGAAATAATGCATACCTTATTTTTTATCAATCAAGCATCACTATTGGCATTATTAATACAGCGTCAGAGCATATTCCACAGTAAAAAACAAAGTTGCGTACTATAGACTTTAATAAGTCGACATAAATTATTGAACACAACAGTGACAGATTCAATGGGCTTACTCGTCAAGTTTTGCGGTAAGAAGAATGATGAAGTGATGCAGCCAAGACTACTTGAAGTAATGCAAGAAATGCATCCGAAATTAAAACGAGGGTGGTCTCCAGAGAGCTATTTTAGTTGCATTAGTCGTTACCAAAAAAAGCAATTACAACTCAGAGTGGTATATTTTGTTAGCAAAACGCGAACTTGACTTCCGCCATGTCTAACCGGTTTTGCTGATTGTGATGCCTACCACAACACGGGACGTACTAAGCAATCGTCTCATTTTCACATAGGTAAACATATATGTGAGTGATAAACGAAATGATAAACATAATAACAATAGTTATAGTTATCTCAAACCTTATACGAAAGAATGGCTGCGAGCAGTTGTCTCTAAATTACGCGTTCGTGGACATTCAATCTATTCAATTAAGTTGATTTGATCTTTATAAGTGTATATCTGTTTTCTTTTACTCTGGCCTCAAAAATACGAGTTTCGGTGTATTTACGATTTTCCTAGCTATGAATGGAAATTTGTGCTACGATATTATTACCCAAATCAAATATTACCAAAACTACCCAAAGTTGGGTAATAATACCGTACTACAATACATGAACTACTTAGACCATTGGCCGCCCGACCTTCTTTATGAGTGTCGGATGAATCCTAAGGACATATATATGTACATCACTTTGTTTTCGATTATCTATTTTCACTCTTCCAAAAAAGATTAGGAAAAATATTATAGACACTTTATAAAACAAATCAGTTAATTCTGAAATATTTATTTCTTTATATAATTTTATAATCAAGCATATTTCTAGCATGTGGAAAGTATTGACGAAGCGAAGAGCGCTTCCGTTATTATTTTTCTTTGTCTTTATTATTATTACTATTATAACTATAACAATAATAATTATTATTATTAGATGAGAGGAAGGATCACTGCTTTTTTTTATCGAGCGAAGTCTGAGTACCTTTGTCTTTCTCAGCCTTGTTCATATTAACTATGCTCCCACTGTCGTTGTCTGTCGGTTTTATCGTACTGGCGTAAAAGCAAGAACGACGCTTTTGTATTCTATGTCGGTTGGTAAAGACACGCCGTTGTCCTATTGTGATATTTGTCCATAACAACGTAGCAAAAAAGGACATTTGTATATCAAGAACAGAGTCGCATTATGCGCTAGTAATAGCCAACACCATTGCGTTCACCACGCGCATGCAGTGATCCTAACGGATTTTGTTGACATGATAACACCATGTAGGACATATGATGTGGGTATCACATATAACACGATTTCTCGACTGTTCTACTTGATCTCGTTGTCTCAATGTTATTGTGTAGTCTTTTTACAGGAGAATACTTTGCAGACTTATTATTCCTTAGTTAAATAATTGCTCTTGATTTCTGTGTATCATTAACTGGCTGAAGTTATTCCTAGGCTTTACCCGACACTGAGTCAAACGTAGGTGTACTCGATAAAACAACAAGGAACTTTGTATAAAACTTATATATAAAATTTATATATGAATACTTTATTCATTCGACTGTTTTTTACCTGATAACTACTTTTAAATCCGAGTGCACCTTTGCTGGATCCTAACTTATATTATTAAGATTAGCAATGATACATATTATTTAGCGAAGCCGTAGAGAATAAACTAGCGAAAACAAAATAATGGCTTGCTTTGCCAGCACGCAGATGCCTGTGGATAACGAGTTATTGTTTAGTTATCTTAGTTGATGATGAAACTGGAGTAGTTACATTGCTTTGATCGAAGTGCGACCTTAAGAAATCGTTGCCCAGTTAAGTGTCTAACTTGTTGTGTTTGTAAATGGGGACAACCTTTTAAAGCTGTCATTGACGTTGTGGGTGTTAAACGATGGATTATTCAATATTTAACTTAAACCTTATTATACATATTGAAGAGCTTAATGGTTGACAGCTTTTCCGGATTTCCGGAATAGACGCTTAAGGTAGAATATTCAGATCTGTGAACATATTCTAATATAAAAGCAAATCCTTAGTGACTTGAAACGTGTACACCGTTGCTCCGACAAGCAATGCATACCTTCAGCGTTTAAATAATTATGTTAAAATG
>MNPL01011480.1:0-12717 GCA_002081605.1 Tropilaelaps mercedesae
GTACTATATATATATATATATATATATATATATATATATATAAAAGTGGCCGTTTCTTTCGATACGCGCATGTCGACCCCGTGTGGACCTTGTTATGCACTTGTTGTCCGTCTTTCTCGTCGTCACGATAACATCGTATCGTGTCTGCGACGCGGACCGCGATTGTGTTTGTGCGTATTCAATTCATAAACACTAATCGCCCTAAATTTCACCAGCAGGATGCTCAGAACGCGCATTCAGTCGATGTAACACGTACGACGACTACATCTGGAAGCTTTTGTAGTAGCACCGGTTCTAGGCATGAAATGAGGAAATACAGCTACTGATACATTGGATTAGAATAGGCATCGTTAGCAGCCGTCACGATTACATCGAACAACGAGTGCTTTAGTGTGTGCACAAGCATGTGGAGCTGTCGAGCGTTGAAGCCATGCTTCAGCTCTCGTTCACTAACAACCATCAGCTGTGGAATGCTAATTACATCATGTGAACATCTTCCACAACATGCACTGGCCGTCTGGCAAGGTGCACAGTTCACGAACGGTAGAATTTATCGACGTCAAACGATGACGTCTTGATCGTTGTTAGATCAACGAAGATCCACGTACGAATCGTTGGGCGAAAATTAAAATCCAGAAATCCTAGTTTACTGCGTCTCTTCTCTGTGATCTGGACACGATGGCGTCTAACTAGTTGGCGTTTATCTGGACCCATTTGCATGAAAACGTCTCAAAGCGGCCTTCCCTCAAAACTCGGAAGGTGATCACTTCCGTTGTAGAAGCGTGAATACGCTATCATCCATGGTCATCAGACTTCTGCTAGTCGTTACATGTTTACATACTGCCATTACTGTCATTTTCACGCAACCGTCCACAACGGACAATGAATGACCTTGCACCTGTCTGAGCTTACGTCGCGGTTCCTGACAGATGATCAAGTCAGCTGTGAGCGAACAACGGTGATGGACGTTTCCTTCATCGTCCCTTTGGCCACCGTTGTTTGGCCATGCCTGGTCGCAATACTCTTGTCTTAACTGCGCGGTGATCATGGCGCTCATGAGCAGGTTTTCATATTTGGTCGTCGTCGTCGTCGTCAATCCAATAAACGCTGACGAACTCATCGAGCCTTTCCGAGACGCGTACGAGAACCTGGGTGCCATAGAGCTGCGAAGAACGCAACCGGCGAAGAGAATTCTTCAAACAGCTACCGAACCGATGCCGATGATTCCGTCGGTGTAGGTGAACGTCGGTAGGAATCGCTAAGGTCGAAACACCTCGAAGCAAACACGAAGCCATCCTAAGACTTGTGTGAGACGAAAACGGCATCGCCTCACTGAACGGCATGTCATCAACTCTATCGTGTTTACGAAATTGACGAAATGATCGCCATTAGGTGACAACACTCATAGGACGTAGCGATCATATAGAGTGACCCTCGCTCTAGTCAGATGTTCAGATGCCGAGACGAATGTCTATCTCCCTTCGAAATTCACTGTTTCCCCTTCGGCCGCGCCTCTCATCTCCACATAGCGCCGCAACACTGAAATCTTCATAGACACACACGAAACGGTGACGTTTCGTGCAAGATCTTATCGAATGGAGCCGCAGCCACAGCAGCAGCCGCAGCAGCAGCAGCAGCCGCAGCAGCAGCCGCAGCCGCAGCAGCAGCAGCAGCCGCAGCCGCAGCAGCAGCAGCAGCCGCAGCCGCAGCAGCAGCAGCAGCCGCAGCAGCAGCAGCAGCCGCAGCAGCAGCGGACAGAACACGATGCTGCCAGGAAGAGAAATGCGTCGTAGAAGGAAATTTGAGTGGCACTGTTTAGATGTTTCGCACTGTCATTGCGGTGCACTAGTCGGGCGGGCGATCGGCCGCGCTCCTGTCGCCTCCGGCGTGGACGTGCAGATGTCTGTGCTGGAGAGTGAATGGCGATGAAGGTGTCATCTATCACCGGAGAGATATAGCTTGATAGGTCAGGGTCCTCGGCAATCAGTTTGGTGCGACGATCGTTTGACGCGAGGAGAGTATTTCAGGCAACTGCTAACTAACGGACAGCGGCGGCGGCGGCGACTGTTTGTATCAATAAACAGGTCAGACCGGTGAGACCCGTAAGAAACGTACGCCATGACGAGATGCCTTCCCTGCCGAGAAGTCCAGCAAATCGACGGCCGAGACGGAACCACCACAGTGAAAGGCGACAAATTATTGTACCAAGGCCATCACTTCGAAACGGATTGCGGCCAAAACAAAGTTTGCTTCACTCTTCCTCGAGTCGTACTTCATCTAATTACGAAACGAAGAAGAAATAGAATAACGAGCTCGGTAATGGCAAATCGTATCGTTCGTTACAGGAGCGCGGGGCCCGCAGCATCGCTGAATGAACGGCAAATCCGGAAAGTGTCACGGACGTTCAATGGAATTTAAACGATGCTCGAGCGTGAGCAGGCTTCATAAAGCTGAAAACATCACACAGATGAGTACGGGGATGGTTTGCAACTACGCAACGGTCGAGGAAGCATCAAGCGTAAAGAAGCCAAATTTATTTTAGAACCGGTAATGTCGCCGTCCGATACAGAAGGCAACATCCTACCCTCGACGACGACCACGACCACGACCACGACGACAATAACATCCTCATAGACACCCTGATGAAAACGTGATATACAGCATGACCTTCAAGAAGGGTAGCACCGCTGGCACGTGGTCCTAACAGTAACGCAACCGTAATAACAATCTCGTGTTACTTCTGCCCCTCGGTCGTCCGGTCATGAATAGGTCGTTTTCACACTTGTAACTTCACAATGTCACCTCTTACATAGATGCAATTGCTTGAGCTGGTGCACGCGCGTGGGCGCACGCCATCGTGCGTCTGTGTATAGCGCAACTCGCGTCCACGGACGGTTCGAAAGGTCTAGGAATTCAAATCAGACGTTTATTTGCACCTTGCACGACATCCGTTCGGCTGCCTTTGACCGTAGGCAGCAGAGGTGAGGTCACTCGCTCAAGCCAGCCAGAGTTGAAGTCGAGGTAGCGGAACGTCCAGTGAGCCATTCACTGCACATTAAACACATTTGCTGTCAGCTTCCATCCCCGTGGCGAGTAGCGTCTATGCGCGCGTGCAAGGTCGCCGAACGTAACGCGAAACCAGCCTTGAGCGTTTTGTTGACTAGAGGCCGCTAGCGAAGATGCAATTCACAACTCGGTTTCCTCGTTCTATGAGCGTCGGTGTTAGCTGGACTAATCAAGGCGTTCATGTCCGTCCCCGTTCCGTTCTTTGCACACCATCCCGGTTAAGGGTGGACACACGCGATAGCAGCAACCAGCACACACACACACACACACACACACACACACACACACACACACGTAGTGCGTGCTCCAGCACGTGCTCGGGACAAAAATCGGCCTTAATCTTATTTTCTTCGGACTGGTCTAGCATGCACGTAAGAGCGCCCGGGACATCGGGTCCACAAGACGGCCTAACGTCGCTTTCATAGACAAATGCGTCCGCGACTCCATCTCCTCGGCGTTCCTACTCTAGACAAAAACTTCCGGAGCCAACAAAGTCCTTCCGAGCCGTCAGAGGGAAGTGTTATCCAAACAATGTTCGGAGCTGTTCTCCTATATATATATATATATATATATATATATCCATCAGCACCGTATGTGCCCCTCAAGCGGTGACGAAAAAAGCCTGCTCATTAGGAAATATCGTACGTGACGCACGCGTTGCTAATGACTAGCGAAGAGCAGCGTCTTCAACGACATCAGTGTACCTCAGCGATTTAGATAAATCATCTGCGTCCTTTTGCTGTTCCACGCCCCTCGGGCGATCCGGACTTGGCCTGTTCCGACGGTCGGGTCCAAATTGGATCGGGTCGCAAAGTTCGATGTTAGAGGAAGTCCGCTGACAGATCTCGTCCAAGTGGACGCCGCCCTGACGTCCGGGGGCGGCACTACGTGGGGCAAAAGCCGAAGAAAAGTGCAACAGGAACTGTCATGGACACTTGAAATGGCGCTGATGCAGGAGACATGACATCGGCGTCGGACAAAAAACGCTGAGCATCTCTGTTCCTACCACCTCAATTGCGTCTCGGTAGTCCTTCCCGATGAAGACACCTTTACTTGAGTTTCGCAGACGATTTCTATCGTTTGTCATCACTGCTAATATTTAGCTTGAGGAGTGTGCGCAGATTCAGCGAACTATCGAACGAACGTAAATAGAACCTGGAGAGTCTCGGGGGACAGTTCGGATAATGCGCGGAAAAAACACAAACACTCAATATTTAGGCCCGATCAGAACTTTCTAATGATCAGGTGAGTCACTCGCTCACGCGAGAATACGTGCGACTGCCGTTCGGCGCGTGGAGTTCGTGTGCTCCCGAGTTACCGGATCGGGGAGCGTTTCCAGGTACAACTTTGTTCTGGCACTTAGTTCTAGTATCGACGAGTATAAAGTTGACGGTAACTAACTAACTTAACAGCTGGCACTTCGAAAACCCCCTCGGGTTCCTTCTCGACACGCCGATTCCGCTAAAATGTTTTTTAAAGCTGACCATCAGCCAACATTTAACGTCGACCACCGACTCCCCTGCGGACATTCAACATCACCTGGCGGTCCTGGCCCTCAGCCTCGAAGCGTAGCGTCGTCGGAGTTGCGCAGCTTTAGTTGCGCACAAAACTAGGACATATCGGGTTGGCTTCTTGTCCCTGTGGCCGTATCGCATGGCCTATTTGTTCCGTCCAATAGACGCAGAAGTGAATGGCCTCAGGGGCCTATTGTTGTGTCCTGCCGCCAGTGGACGGCGATTTTCCTCTCACAAACTGCCCCCGGCTTGGCGGTCGCTCGATCTGTCCAACATTGACTGACGTTCTTCGCCGACAGCGAAACTCTGTCGTTTTTCTTCGAATAGTTAGCGTTGTTCCACACTTTGAGAGGAACGCGCAGACCAAGGCTGTCTCGCTGACAAGCGTAAACAGCCACCAGGCCCCCGGCGACCAGGAGATAGCCTCGTTTGGCAAAGGAAATCATCCAGCCAGGCATTGTTATATCGTAGGACCGATAAATAAGACGAATGCACTTAACGACGCGCGGTCTACACAATGTCACAGGGATCCGAAGTATCGGAGGTCAGACACTGCACGTGAAGTAACGGCCCCCACCGCCATGGCCACGAATGTGGCAGAAGAGACAGCGACGCGCACATCGGAGACGATGCAGAAGGCCGTTTTCAGGCAGATTTTAGGCTAGGATTGTCGTTGCTGGCGACGACAGATTGTCGGAGCCCCCTCGTTCCTGGAGCAGGCTCAGCATGAACCTGCGCTCGTGTGGTTGCGGTGACCCCAGGACTCCGCCTGAACGCCGGCTAAGGTAACAACAACAACAACAACACATCAGTGCACTTCGGCTTCGACGAAGTAGGCCAGCGAGTCCCGCTGGCCGTGTAGACTGTCCAAGACGTCCAATAAGGCTGAGAGTGCTCCAAAAAACGTGCTCGACCTTCGCAGTACAAAAGGCTTCGTGTAAGACCCGAACTCGTTCTACGTGACACTAAATGTTGCCGACATCCTGTCATGCGTGTCCTGTCATGGCCTGCATCGACGCGTTACGTACGCCTTACGGCTAGGCCGTTCGCTCGTCGACCTAGCGAGTCGTTCTCGGCTGGAAACGACGACACATTTCGTTCCAGCGAGTGTCGAACGCGTCGGTCGACGTCGAGCTCGACAGAGAACTCGTCTAGTTCGCGCAGGACGCGTCGAAAGGACTCAGGCCAGGTGACGACGGCACCGTCGCGTCCAGCTCATGGAGTCGGCCAGGGCGTCGCGTACGTGTGCTTGCTTGCACGTCGTGTCGCCTCTCGACGAAACACTTCATCAGAGAAACGCCGGAAATAGTTCGTACAGAGCGTCGAAGTTCACTCGCCTTCCTGAGCCGGGTCTGCCGCCGCCGCCGCCCCATAATTGAACGATTTCGAAATTAGTCCGGCGTTCGTTCTGTATCGAACATTGAGTAGGCTCATGCTCGTCTAGTCAAGCTGTCGTTGTTGATCGCCGACTTCAGAGGCGATCTTCTGGGTGGCGGCTGAGCAGTGAAGCTCGACGACGTAGCCATCGTCAGATTTGGCATCGTCAACGAACGAACAGTTCGCGTTCGTCGCGGCTACGACGCGATTGGCCAAGAGACTCGTGTGTATTTCACGGTTACCGTGTGCGTTTCATCGAAAGTCGTCGTCGTCGTCGCCGCCGACGGCGTTATCGTCTGGGGAAGTCGTGGTTTCGGCTATAAGTTCGTGTTTTCTAGCGTACGCGCCGTACTCAACAAAGGCGATCCGGTCGGCGTCGTCCTGATCATCAGCACCGTTCAGATTTTCTGAGCAGAGCGCGTGCGCGGGCTGTCGTCGTCCGCGGTCGCAGACAGGACGGAGGAACCCGACATTCGGTAGCGCGACGTCTGAGGGCTGCGCGTCGCAGACAGCGTCACGATATCGCGGTGTTGTTGAAGGGCCCGGGGCCATGCTGGTCCACTTGTTCGCATTTGTTCGACGCATCCGTCGCGATGACCGACTTTGGTGGCCAGGCCGACCTGTTACAGTGTTCTTCCCGCCCCCCCCTGTCGTCCCCAAAAACAACGCGTGACCCTGACGCGTAGAGAGGAACGTGGAGGAAACGCCGGCTGCCAACGAAGTTCGGCTACTGCGCAGGTACCCCGGCGGCGTCGATAGTGTTGGCTCCTGTCTCGTCGTGGGGGCCCCCAGCCCGACCTAGGAGGTGAGGAAGGGGCCAACAAACACATGACCGTCTAGAGACGCAGGTGCCACTGCTATCGTCATCGGTGGTTGTGTCTGTAGTGCGCGATCTATCTCATTTGTCTCCCATGATGCGATAATCTAGCGACGTATCGCGACGCGTCGGTGTTTTGCTCGCGGCGATAGTGCCACGGACGACCGCCAACGACGACGGACGGTGTCCTGTGTTCGTCGTGGTGGTGGGGGGCCAAATACAAACAAAACACGCCATCCAATGGCATTGCTATGGCAAGTGCCTCTAATCGTAGCAAATCCAAGATGGCGAGGCAAAGGCAAGAAAAGGCGCTTGCCAGCCTGACGAACGCGAACAAATTTGTCGTCG
Organism: Tropilaelaps mercedesae; assembly: GCA_002081605.1. Classification (NCBI taxonomy): domain Eukaryota; kingdom Metazoa; phylum Arthropoda; class Arachnida; order Mesostigmata; family Laelapidae; genus Tropilaelaps; species Tropilaelaps mercedesae. The sequence continues at coordinate 7,123 of MNPL01011480.1, forward strand.
GATGGTCGCCGACGATATCATCGTGCGAGAAGAAGAACAACGGCCGCTGAAGGCGCGTCATATGGTCGCGTCATTTTTGTTCGAGCTAGACGATTCGAAGCGATTGTTTGGCTACACTCGAATATCGATGACGCGGACGCGTTTAGTTTCCAAACTCGTTTGCGCTTTGTAGGGCGTTTTTCGACTATCGAAAACTACTACTACTACTACTACTACTACTACTACTACTACTACTACTACTATCGAAACTATTCCGACCTCGTAATCGTACGAACGATCAAGTTACCTAACACACAGTAAATTCAAGTGAAATATAGACTCGCGTAAAAATAATGGAACCGCCACTTCGGCAGTTCCCTCGAAGGACGACGTCTCGCGGCGTCGACCGTTGCTACGGCGCGCGCCGTACACAAAACACTGGCGCACTCACCGTCAGAAGAAGAATCCGAACGAAGAAGACTTTCGAATTGTCTGTGAAACACAAACCCCTGCCGCCGATGGACACATTCGGCCCCCAAACGAATCAAGAAATGACAGACACTTACCGCCGCCATTCTCGTAGGCGAGGTACGGAAATCGCCAGACGTTGCCCAGTCCAACGGCGTAGCTGACACAGCCGAAGATGAAGTCGAGTTTGCCTCCCCAGTTGCCGCGAAGTGGAAGTTCTTCCTCGGAGTCGCCCGGCATGCACTTGGCAGGCAGGGGGCCAGCCTCCTGATCGTCGCACACGATTTCCCCTCCGCATGGCCTCTTACCGGTCACGTCATAGGCGAGCTCGTAGCGGGGGCTTCCCGCTCCGTCCTTGCTTTTCATCAGTGGCTCGAATTCGTTCGCGGCGACGCTCTGCTGCTGCTGCTGCTGCTGTTTCCGGTGTGTCTGTTGTCCTATGAAGGCTGTGCTTGCCGATAGCGTCGTTTGCTTCGTCGACGATTTGCGGCAACTCTGATCAGTGGCTGAGGTGTTGTTGCCTCCGCCGCCGCCGCCGCCGCCGCCGCCGCCGCCGCCGCAGTCTGGGAACGAACAGTCGTCACTTGCGGCGTCGGTGCACTCCGAGCTCTGGTCGCGACGTCGAGCGTCTTTCGCGGATGTTGTTTTGGCGTTTGGCGCGCGGCCACCGGCTGCTGCTGACAATAGAGTTGTCGGCGTCGATAGCGTCGCGTGCTGCTGCTGCGTACAGCTGCTGTGTTCCTCGCGCTCTGGTGAACACTGCCCACTCTGGGCGTTTTCTTCCTCGAGCCGTACGCAGAGATTCACGACGCCGTTCTTCTTTCCACCGGCTACAGCAGCGACAACGGCAACTGGAGAGGCGCCCGTAGGCGCCGTAGCGCTGCTGGTGTAAATGCTACTCGCGTCTCGTCGGGGTTTCCCTCTCTGGTCTCTCGCCAAGTAGTAGCCCGTTTCGTGTCTTCGGTAGGCAGCGGCCGTCGGTCGGCCGCACCGTTGCCCACCAGCCCGAACGGCCGCTTTCTCCGCGCCGGTTTGGACGTCGCAGGCCCACAACGATGACCGCCGACGAATCTCGTCTGATCGGTGGGAGTCGCGAGAACAAAAAAATAGCGCCGCTGCACGTCCAACTGAGTTCGTCGCTGTCGCTCGCTGCACGTCCAACTGACAGAAATGTGCGACGTCACGCGGGTGAGCGTCGAGGTCAGTCGCGAGCGTCGACGCCACGCAGTGCGCGTCGGCCAAGACGGATCTCTCTTTGAGTCGACACTGACTTTCGTCGCTTCTCGGGCCACGTTCCGAAGGTCGATTGTTGGCCGAATGGCGGTCGTATCGGACCACGGGGGGGAAAAATCCACCTTCAGCGGACGTCGACGAGAGCTGAAGCCGCGGACGTTGTTGATCGTCGAGTGCGACGACGTTCGCGTCGCGGTCTTCGTAGTGGAACGAGCGACGAGCAGCTGTTTTGCCGGCCGACAATCTCTCACTGGCAAATTCTATGGAAAGACGCTTCAATAGGGCAGACACGAGGGCAAACGCGCGCGTCGACAACAACAAGTTCGAAGGAAGACGGAGGCGGGGGCAGTTTTACGGGGGGCAGACACGGATCGGCGGTGGCTGACACGAACACGGAGGCGTCACGGACGGAAATGCCACGAACGGTGACGACGACGACGACGACGTCGTTCGTAGGATCGCGCTAGACGACGGTGTCAACCGACCGAGACTAGCTCAGGATTCGCGCTCGGATTTGCGTTTGGATCGAGTACATGGCACAAACAAAGATGACGATGGCCGGCATATGCGAGTAGCTGTAGTTTAGCGTCAGGTCGACCATTGTTAGCAGAACATCGAGTCGAGAGCAGCAGCGTTCGCAGCGTCGTTCGCACGTCGGACGTTGAAGCGTTGTCTGATCGGCGGCAATCGCGCAGTGGCACGGTGACGTTCGCCTCGTGAGTCCACGAGACTCACTCGGCACGACGACAGTCAGTCCACTGGCACGAAGACATTTTGCCGAGGACGCTAAGCGGCGAAGATTCTTCTAGTTCGTAAACGGGTTCGTCGACCTCTGCAACCTTCACCAGACTTCAGGAGTCGTGGACACACACCACCGGGTCGATGCGCGGCGGACTTGTCAGTCGTCTCAGGGAAAAAGAACCTCAGCCGCAACGAAATCGCAACTGTGGCCACCTCGCATTGAGCTTGACTTGAGAGAGAGAGAGAGAGCGAGGAAGGAGTTGTTTCGTCCGGCGGTTCGTCCGAAACGGTGCCAGCCTGCGAGAAGCAACAGGAATAACCGAAACACCACGACACCCTAGCGGAGTAGGCCGGCTAGGGTTGTCGGTGCGTAGGGCATGGACTCTGAGGGAGAGGAAGTGACGGCAGAGGTAGCGGAGGGTGGGAGAAACCGCTGAGACAATTCTCCCGACCGCCGGCCTCCCCTCTGACGCACACCTCGAGGACGAGGACGAGGAGGAGGAGGAGGAGGAGGAGGAGGGTATACTAACTGCCAAGGTCAGGGGTGCCGACACTTACACGACAGATCCTTTCGGTGCAGGACAAAAACGCGCCATTTCACCAACGATGCATGCGGCATGATCGAAGGGAGCTTGGTTTCGGCCAGGCGTCGTCTGACATATCGGCACCTCACCTCACCTCACCGTACCACACTCCACCGAATCGATGTCGTCAACGCAGTGACGTAGAGAGAATTGACCGTACACACGTGTCGTAGGTGCGTCGTATGCGTGTACGCTACTAATCGTAGGAATTGCGCAACAGAGCGTTTGTTGACGAAACCAAACAGTCGATAGATCGCTCAACACAAATGGCGGCGGCGGCGGCGGCGGCGGTTGTAGCTGTCGACATTGAGCGTACGCAAGCGTCGAAACGGTTTCAACAAGTCCGACCAACAAGTCGTTGTGCATCTCGCTAGGACATCGCGTCCTTTCAATGCTGCGCACGTCGTCGTCGGACGAGCAACAGGCCCGAAAAATCGTCTCGAATCCGTCGAACGCGCAGTCAGGTGGCCCCCATTTGTTAGTTGGGCCTAACGCAGCGACTGCTTAGCTTGCCCCTCACTCGTTAATGGCCCGGCTAATATCATCAGGTAGAACCTGCGCAGTAATTAGGTCACTGTATGAGCGTCTATACCAATACGTTGGATCATGACCTTTTGACCTCTGCCATGTCCTTCATTCGCCCTTCGTTCAGATGCTGGACGCCGGCTACTCAGCGTAGCCACCTCTTTGCAGAAGCGAATAAATTTATTCGTGAGTGTTATTCATGAGGCTTCCTTCATGAGTGACAACCGTCGGTAGGAAATTCTTCAGTGACGCGGCCTTTTTTTTCGTTTGTTTGTTTTTTAGGGCCCGCCGGTCTTGTCTCTGGGCAATGGCCAACTCATGGAATTACTGGAAAAGTGCCATCGAGCGCAGCTGCGCACGCGGGACCGTCTCCGCAAGACGTATTGACGTCGACTATTCGTCGGATAACGCGCAGGGTCCGTCGTGACACGATGTCATGGAAAGCTTCCAGGACAATTTACGACTTTGGGATGTTTCTCGTTACGATTTGCGTCAAATACGCGTTGTTAAAGGCGCCTCGGTGGGGTTGGGCCATTTTGCCCGGTCATAGATCAGCCGAATGTCGCTTGAGCCGAATTGGACATTCGCGTTAGTATTCTAGATAGTCCGACGTCATCGGATCAGCTTCTTTTTCCAGGCGGTCCTAGGACATCGGCAACGGTTCCGACTGAAAGTTTTTTGTCTAATGTTCGCTCATTTGTCGATGTTCGTGCTGATTGCGGAGGCAGTCTTCTATTAGAGCCCAAAATAACGACAACCATAGCCCAGCTGGGTTTGATATTGCGTGCGGAAGTAACGAAACGTCTGCAGGTAAACGCTCTTCGCATTCGGATACCTCCTGATGTGGTGGTCTATCGAGGTTTGCCACGATCTTCCCATCGATCATGGACGCGACAGTGGAAGCGACACGCGCGCGCGCGCGCCTTTCGTGACAGGCTCGCTCTCATGACGACGAAGACCTTTCGGACGGTCTTCAGCCGGCGGACGTGCAACTCGTCGAGAGGACGTCCGGCTCGAGTAACGTGACGATGCGCGTGCCGCACGCCCACGTCGGACGTTCTAGCGTACGACGATGCGTGTTCATGTAGTTTTGCGACGCGCGTTCCGGTTATTTGGCAACTACGTTTCTAGTGGGCCTGGTGGTCAGCGCCCTCTGGGCGCCTTTCGAGGAGTCTTCTTAGGCAGAGTATGAGGATTAGGCCAATTGGGCCAAACAGGCCTTGTTGGCCGCCTGTTGGCCTGGCCAGCGCTGACTCGGGGTTGATCTTCTAAAAATGCGTTCCCTGCCACGGTTAGCCGAGTTCCCATCATGGCATTGCACCTCGCATGCGCGTCGTGTCGTCTTCCAGTGTCGCTGTGAGAAGACCCTGAGGCTCTGAAACACTCAGACTAGTCCTAAGCCGGCTCGGATGGTTCAAAGCAGAGACTGTTCCGAAAGAGTCGCCGAAAAAGACAGACACCACGTGACAGACCCGTGGTGGTAATTCGCGCGCCGGCCATCAGCGAGTGAAGGCGCGACAACGGCGGCGGCGGTGGTGGTGGTGGTGTCTGAGGCAAAACTGGGAAAGGGTCGCTGACAGCGGCTACCGTCGGAGTGAAGAGTGGCTGAGTGCTATAAACTCGCGCTAACAAACAACCGAACAATGCACAACCTGACAGGGAATCGTCGAGCGGAGCAGAGTCGCTAATGGAAAACGGCGCAGAGAGACCAAACCCGCCCACCCGCCATCTTGCCAATCACTGAGTGAAGCAATACAAACAGGACGGCTCCACTCTTGAACTTTTTTGGGGGCGGAAAAAAAAACTGTTCCACGTTGAACTCCTCTGACGCGCGGAGATACTCACTGGAAATCCGGCCACCGCTCCAGCGCGTAGAATAATCCGTCGATTTGTCGATAACGATGGTTCCAGCTCTATCGAAACGTCGGCCTGTGAAGCCCCGATAATTGCCCCAGTTACTGAATGAATCTATAGAATAGGCCGTGACGAACAATCGCCATCGCCAGTCACCACTGCTCGGGTCCGTCTACAGGTATCTCACAAACAAAAAAAAAAAAAAAAAACC
>MNPL01011486.1:2820-22463 GCA_002081605.1 Tropilaelaps mercedesae
ACGGTGCACGGGTTCGATCCCTGCCGGTGCCGTTTTGGGGGTCCTTCTTACGAAGTAATGCAAGAACTGCTTGGCTGATGGCCAGTCCTAAAAAGGTATATATATAACATTAAGTGTTGACCTCCGTTTAACAAACAACACAGAAGCCCTTGAACCGCCTAAGATACAATATGAGATTGACTGAATGGCGAGTCGAGATCACCAATGGTTTGTCAGTAGCTATCATCTAACTTTTCAAAGGTGAAAGAGAGTCATAAAGACGCTGTCATCTCGACTTGCGATTCTAACACTGCAGCCATTTGCCAACCTGGAAGGTTAAAGATGTAGATATCGTTAGATACATCTCATAAAGCTCACAACTAGGCACAGAACCCCGCTTCCCGGTAGTTGCTACACGTATCTAAGAAGCTCCACAAATCCCTCTCTGTTTACCGATTTGCCTTCTCATACTCAGGCCATTCTTTGGACATAGACACGTACATACACATACCAACTAACGGTCTCAAACAATGCGACAGACAGCTCCACCTCTCTGCTCACGGAACAAAAAAATCTATCAGTAGGCGCCACGCATCTCAGTGTCACACAATTTTATTTTTTTGAGACTAAGGATTTTTCTGTAGATATAGCATCATTTTGGGAAAGGGTTACAACAAAATAAGAGGAACTCGTAGCCTCTAATGTGTTCCTGTGGGATTCCCTTTCACAGCCGATCAAAATGAAATTTCATTAACAGCTAGTTATAGAAACGAATATTTAGCGTGTTCTATTGACTGTTGCTATATCGTGAAGAACAGTGGTATGGATATTTCGCAGAAGCGACAGTTGGAACAATCACCTGTAATAGAGCCACAATGGTGAAGCAACTTTGTTTGGAAATATAATGCTTAGCCTTTTTATATTACTAAACATCTACAAACTACCAAATCGCATTTCGTTTCTAATGCATTTAATTACATACAATGTAAAACTTGGTAAAATCCTGTTTAGTAAAGAACAGAAATATTGATTGTGACTTGTCAGGGTATATAAGTCTAAACAATATGGCAATATTTCTTAACCGTTAAAGTCTGAGGTAGTTTCGTGAATAAAACGATTATAAGCCACTTTCGTGATCAACTTTACACAATAACCCACAATCCTTGCAGTAAGATTGGCTTCCGAGAACTTGTCTACCGACAATGGAACCAACTGCCTCTGCTGTTGTTGAAATATACGAGGTGGCCTAACAGCTGATCCATACTAAATTAGGTGGTTTCTTCTTAGCCTTTCCTAGGCGTATTTTGTCGACGCTTCGGTTCGCGACCAACAGATCAGCGCCACCTCTTAACCTAGACGTTTAACCCGTAAGAACCCTCGAGCCCCAAACGCCCAACAGCACAGACTGTCCAATACTAAACACTAGCAAGAAACTTTGAAAAATAGGTAGAATATGGCGATATGAATGACGGTCAATAGCTGGTTTCTTTATATATTAGATACATTTGCTTTTAGTTCAGTTGAACTGTGTATAAGCAAAGGAGCGCTTACAGGGAATAACCAAATAAAGATATATAGCAGGTGTGCAGAACAATATATTGTCTCACGCGTGCGGTTCCAACATATTACGGTACATCATTCTACGATATTGCTTAAAAGTTGCAATTTTGTTGCTTTTTACGCAGAATTTCACCATTTTAGATGTTGCACATGCGTTAACAGCAGCATCCGCATCTTACCGATCTCCAGAATCGGACAAGCTTGTTTAATTTCTCCAAGTTATTTATTCCCATGCTGCTGTTATTGCTATTATTCCTCCAAGCTTTTGTAGCAGGGACGAGATGATTAAGGCGAAGTAGCGGCGTTTCAATAAGTGACGTCGTCGAATAAGACGGGAAATAAAGGAGCAAACGCAAAAGACAGGAGACTAAGGAAATTCGAGACGAAATTTAAGACGGAGTCGTGAGTGAAGAATATAAGCTACGCGATGGTCGAGAAAGCCCAACGGACAGAATGAGATACAAGCATAGGCGGCGAAACGCACCAGAAAGAAGAGATGATCGAGACGGGCCACCAAAGGAACGAGCACAAAATCAGAGAGTGAAAACCTACTAACGACGTACAACCGAAGAACAACGAACAAAACCACGAGCATCATATCGACTGAAAAGAGCGAGCATAGAATATCAAAATGCCCTAGGAGTATTATTAGGTGATCGGTCATTATTGCTTTCTTTTGCAGTACCATTTTACATTATATGATTATCACTATTTATTTTAGTTATCAAGTTGTTTTAGTGACATGAGATCTAATTATTTGCTGTGATATACGAATAAGTGGTGCTCATTTCAATGATAGAAAGAAACGCGCTAGCTTTAGCACACAGTGTATGTGCTTTGTATTGCTGCTGTTTTCATCGTTGTTGCGCCTGCGGCCTCCGTTTGTTGATATTTCTAGATTAGACATACAAGATAGAGACTTGTATGAAAATTATTCTTTCAATAAACTCTACTTGAGCACGATTAAAGGAAAAGGAAATACAAACGTCAAAGTCGCACAAACCTGCTAATGAATAATTTGATTTTTATAGATATTGTATATGTAAATGTTGCATACCTACTGCGGTGGTAGGCGCCTTCCAGAGTCATGTTTTCTGTAATTATGATCAATTTTGAGCCGACACTGGAAGACCAAAAAAAGGATAAAACTGTCATGGTGATGGTATTGTTTTCGCATGGTATGCCCTAAGTCTTAGTTTCCGTTTGACATAGGAGTATGAAAATAAATAGCACTTAAAAGTACACATTCGCCTAACTGTCAGTTAAAAATAAATAAGAAAGTTATCGATACTATGAATTTAGGCACCTTCGCAATCTATCATTCACTTAAAAAGTAGAACCAGATTTCCAGCCAAGAACAGCAAGTCAATACAGCCAAAATATACAAAAAAATAAAATATTGTCCTAGCACGACATTTTTAGTTGCTTCCAGTTGAGCAGAACATATTATTTTACCTCCATGTCACGCGTGCTCCTGTTATCTCTCCTAAGCTGACCTACAGATATGACTTATACATGTATACGGCCATGGCATCTTGGCTATTGCATAATTGAAAATAAGCTGATACACGCGAAAATGTAATCTTAAACGCGTAACCCAAAACACTATAGTATAAGCACACATTTACAATTTAACACAATGTGCAGGTTTTTGCATATGATACATGCTCCGCTACTGCCATAGCTAAGTGCCACTAATTCAGCACATCTCCTTACTCAAACTATGTACGCGCCCACAACTAAGACACCAAGGTATCATTTGAAATATCTCCAATAGAACTATAGAAACATTTTTAGATAATATATTTTAAATAATATTTTTGGATACATATATATACTTATGCCCGAACTGTTAAGTCTTGCTTGGCCGAACTATCGATTAGGAGTATGAGAAAGGTGTTAGTGTAACCCGGTTCCTACGTATGTTGCGCATTGTCATTAGTGGTTCTTAATTAATATAGAACATCTATGGTCTAGAGGCTAAATATTAATACTCAAGTTGTAAACGGAAAGAGCTAATACAATTGCAGTTCTTTTGTATTAAACTAAAATACCAACAGATGAAAAACAGACCTAAAAATAGCCGATCTCAGTTTTCAAAAACCGATTTCACGCAAATAAATCACCCATCCATCATACCATTTGGCCCGAGCAAAAACGGCTCAGAAAGCTTTTTATTTTACTATAAATTCAAATATCTCTAACAACGAGTTTCGGCTTTACCGTTGCTGGACCTCTTGTTTGAGCTACTGCCAAGCAGTATAATTATAATAGATGCCTATTTTCGCCATTGTCATCTGTGCTCGACTCGAGTTCTAAATGAGAGGAGACGCAATGTTTTGAACAAAATCCACGTCTCCTTCCCTCGGGACTGACAGAGGCCCGGGTGGCGTTCTACGGCAGTACTCAGCATAGTACACACACACACACACACATCAGTCGACTTTGCAGGCGTATAGCTAGCCACAGTAACGAGGCAGCTGGGCCTAGCCAATCCATACGGTATCTCCGGGGGTTTTTTGGGGCTCGCTTCTCTAACGTTGTACCGTAGCCCGAGCAATACTGTGGGTTCACCATCGACAAGAAGCTCGTGCGTTTGCCGACGTTGGGCGGCGTAAAGGGAGGAGCGTCTCATATTGTTTGGCCCCGCCTATCTTCACACAACCGCTAACACACAGCAGCGGATAAGAGAACTAGGAGATAACGCCAGCTAAAGATCCCAGTGGACGGAACCGTGAGGCCGTCGTGAGCTCCCCAAACAAAACGCAGCGACCAGAGCAAAAAACAATCCAAATTGCCAATGGGGTTACACGTGGGTTTGCAGAAATAGCAACGAAAGTGGAGGGAAATACGTAGCTTCATACGAACGTTCAATCAAGCATACAATAAGCAAACGATTACAAAACACGAAAAAAGCAAAAACGACGCATCGTGGAAAGTCCAACCCAAAAGTGGATAAATATTTTAAATGTTTTGGGAGAGAGCTTTGAGAGCCGTACCCAAAGGAGTTTACATGGTGAGTGCTCACGTAACATGACGCGTGGCGGACTATTCACGAGGCTGATGAAAAAAAGTACGATAACTAGACAAACACAACCGTACGGCAGTGGCCAGCATAGGTGTAAACGAACAATTTTTACTTCTGCTTAATTTCTGATACAGAGAGAGTCGGAACTGTAATAAGACGCGGATGTTACCATGTATTGAATTGTAAACTGTTACTAAAAGAATGACAGCAGAACATATCTGGTTCTCTTAATAAGTTTGTCGTAGATGAATTTGCTTGTTTTCGGCCAAAAAAGCCGAACGAATGATCTAAATGATATCCGAAAAGCATGTTATGCTAATGACATAATAAGCCAAGACCTCTGCGCTCAAATTGAAATCGATACAGTAAGAATCTTCTTTACTGCACTGCGGATCTGTTAAGGAATAAACACCTTGCAATTCCTATTTTTCTTCAGGTAGATTCGCAGGTATATTTGTGGTGTCGTACTTGGTTCAGCCTAATTTTGTAAAAGATGTACAATTACGTGATCTGAATGAATAAAATGTTGCCTCTATTTTAATAAAAATCAACATCACATGAATGATTAAAATTTTGTTCCTAATTTGATACAAATAGGTCTTACAGTAGAAGAACACTGAGGATACACTTTAACTAGATGAATTCAATTAACTGGGCTCTAGAATTATTTAAGTAACGACATGTTCTGTGCAGATGACAATAGTCGTTGGTGTACCTAGCTTTCAATACGAAAATGACATTAATGTGTAGCCCAAAATCTGAGCGGGATCGGCTTTTGGTTCGTCGTGTAGAGGTAATAAAAAGAAGTGTTTCTATATACTTCCCCTCAATTAGAAAACTCAATTAAATTTACTTAAATTTTCCAACTGGTCAGATATATTTTTATTTTTGTCTCCGTCAGATACTACTTTCTACTCTAGACTCTGTACCACATTACGTCCTGGTAATATTTTTGTGGTGACTGTTTTACGGTACTCAATCGTTATGACAAGTTGGAAATCACGAAAAGAACAAGTGATTTAACTACGGTTGCTTTATTCGCTTCGACAAAGCAAGCCCTCAACTTCCAGAGACCAGCATCCCTGTCATTTACGATCTTTTAAAGTCATTCAGCCTGTTTTTACCTTTGGCCCCTGTGTTAAGTCATGCATGTTGTACTTACACTCCGAACGTACGACATAATAGTAATGACCTGAGTTTGCAGGCAAGATAACGTCTCCACACGCGTTCCATGCTACCTTCACTAGCTAATAATGAATTCGCTAGTAAAACCTTTGAATTCCAACTACACCTATGGAACTCTGTTAAGGAATGACAAACCAACATTGGAGGTTCTGCTGCGGCTAGCAATCCAGATGGTCTATGGTAGGGCCGCTTGTATTAAGGCGATAGCCTAGTTCTTGTGTGGTCGGCAAACCCGCCTTCGTGTTAGAGGACATCCAGTTGTTCTAACGAATGGAGAATTCTCATTAGCGCCAGCGAAGGCTGTCACTGAAGACCATTCCGGTAGAAACAGCGGTTTTCCAAGAGTGACGTTACATGTCGCCCGCTCACTCGCATACGAGATTTCACTGACTGGTTTAGATTTCCTGGAGGGGAGAAAGAAAATGCGTAAAAATAAGTTTAGCTTCTTAGGGAAGGAAGACCTACCTTTACGGTTAATGCTGAGGTCATACGATGTGACAAACCAAGAAACAGGCAACGTTGTATAAAGCTCCTTCACCAGTTTATAACCGGCCATTGCGTTATTAGAAGTCGCAGACGGAACGTGTGCAACCTAAAAACCGTCAGACTCCATTGTGACAGAGTTATTCAGTTAAGTAGCCATGTGTTGAACATATAGCGGACGACAGACAATATACGCTCGCATTCGTACGGTCACTTAAACGACGACAAGTAACAGCGGCTCAGCTCACTGACTAAATTTCCTTACGGCTATTTAAGTTCAGGGCAAACAGCAAAAATTCTTTGTAAAAACCGAAGATGTAAATCCATATGGCTTATGCTTGCGCATGTTACACATTCGGTGGGTAGACGTAAGTTAATATCTTCGTTTCTTGGAAATATTTAATGAGGTAATGTTTCCGTTGATGCACTTCATGCACATTATTTCTAAGTAGTCTTTGTTTTAGACAATTCGTGTTTGTTTGAACTGCCCTAATATTTAAACGACGTGGCATTTCACACACAATATTTATTATTTGGTATTACACAATTTGCATTTGAACTCTGAAAAATGTCTTTTCATTAAGATATGATATATTCTTCTAGGTTCCCTCTAGAATCTTGACTAAAGCTTGGAGAACTCCCTCCAAGGCCTCCCATAAATGGTCCTTTATATGCTCCTTTATATGAATGCATGCCAAATTAATTCCGTTTAAGTTTAATTCATGTTACAATGCATCTACTAAACTATAGAATGCGGTTACATTTGTTTTGGGCCGTTTGCAATCTTTTATGATTTAATATATCCTTCTACCTGACTTACAGTTGCAAAGGAAACTATCACAAACAAGATATCCTGAAGATCAGAGTACAATCGAAGCAAATATACGGCTGCTCACCAGAGACTGTGCGGTATGCGGCCAGTTCAGATACTCTCCGCAGAATTTTACATGTTTCAGCACGGGAATGGAATGTGGAATATTTCTCGTCGGTAGAGACACACATGTGATCCCCGCAATACCACTCACTACGGCTTTCACTGCAAATAGTCTGTTCATGTCGATAAAACATGTACCGAAGTTCCTTGCTTCCATCTTATGAGGCGATATTTCCAAAGAATGGAATTTAAAGAGAACCAGATATACGATCAAGGGTGTTGACCAGATCCATGTGCCATATTGTGTCAGGATCAATTACATACCAGATCAAATTGGCGTGATCACACCTCACGGAAAAACGCCTGTCGCCCTTAAAATAATACAAGTTATTCTCTATCCAGTCTTAATACGTTTGTTTGCTAATGTACTTGTCGGTAGCGGTTTTGACCTCCATGATCTGTTCAGTAACCCAATTAGTTTCCTATGCTATGATTTAATTCTTATTAACGAATTGGGCTTGCGAAGTTCCTGTAATGCCTGAGTCGTAACGGCCCGTCAATCATTACATTTTGAATCATCGTAATAAGTATATCATTTCCTCATATGTATATAGATGTAAGTTCATGAAGATTCAAATGTTATTTGATACATTGCACATTCCATGGTTGGAGGTGATCTTACCCTTTGAAACACTGGACGTGCACTCACATAATCTATACTAAAGACCAAATGTACAAATACACAAACGATGAACACACTAAACTCTTAGTTCCTTGAATCAGCTGCATAACAAAAAAGGAACATTTATATCGTTGATGCTATTATAATTACTAATTTTATTTCGATTACTTGTTTCAAGGTTATTTGAGCATATTTGCTTTTGTCTCAATTTCTATTCACGATGGTGACAACTGTTCCGGCTGGTCGGAGTGGCAGTCATTATTCTAACTTACCCCATAATATTATTTTACCTATACTTTTTGTGTATTTGGCATTCGACAGCGAGGAAAGAAAACTGGATCAGATCTCGTGTTTTTTCAAAGTTTTGGTGAGCAAATTCCCGGTGTTCGATTTTATGTTCGGTTCAAACCTAGTGTTAGGACACTAGGTTTGAACATATTTTTTTTCATTATTGTATGGCAAATATATAAACCTATACAGAAACAATATTATTGAATAGTTACAGCTAAGACTATTACCACCATTGCAAGGCGAATGCGCTCGAATAACCACACTACAGGTGAGTATAACAACAAAAACTATACAAATAATACATTTAATTATTAATGCTACTTCTTCGTTTTACAGCTGATCCGAAGTACTGACTAAATGTAGCAATTTAACTTACTACCTCACTGGTATCAGGTGAGCTATATCAGTGCATGCCATACATATAATTAAAAAATAAAGATGATCTATTTAAAAATTGACATTTATGGTGTTTGTGTATGCAAGCGTGCGAGAGAGCATTTATTTATGTGAAATAAATTACCATATAAAATCGAATTAAGCATTCCAATTACTATGCTGTGTCAGAGGTGTTCTGGTGGTTTTTAAAACCTTTTTTAAGTTGGCAGGGCCGGTGCGATCATAAAGTCGCCTAGCCAGGTGAGCTTAATGATGAAAAGCAGGGTGTAACAAACGGATGGCATATGTATTGGGCTTTTCACTGCTATTATTACGTCTTCGTTTCGCTCAGTTGAACTTGAGTTCATAATAATAGCTCACTAGTTTACTATGATCATGGTATTAAAGCCACCCCAATGGCGTGTCTTTAAAGTGACAAAATGTAGTAGACTAGTAGCTATGTCTGCCTAGCCCAGCGTATTATTACGAGTGAGGAATATATTCCTATGTTTTAGGGGTCTTCAACTTTTTTCTTTTTTCATATTGTTATTGGTTACCCGCACTCAGTTGTTGTTGTCGGCATCATGCATAGTATAATCGAGCAATTATTTTATCTAAAATTAATTCAATTTTTGCTAGAGAATGGGCATCACCTAAAAATTAGATAACGTGGGTAAGAATAATCGTGTTTAAAGGTCATCATACAATTAAAAATAGTAGAACTTACCATAACGTAAATAGCGGTTTCATTAGCAGATTCATTTGTTGCATTTACACTTTCTTTACAACCCCTTGCAGTGTGCTCACAGTTATTTATATTACTTATAGATCATGAATGGAGTTTATTACGTACTTTACACTGGTTGTTTATTAGCAAAAGCCCGTCATCGAGACAGCTTCGTTAGAAGATATCCGTCTTGTACGCGGAAGATTTAATATGTAAACAAACCGATAATTAGTAATTTGTATTTAACGAAGTCATGTTAATAACAAGCGTGTCTTGTGCAAAATACAAATATTGTTCCACGAGGGAATGCTTGACCTGATAATACATATTTACTAAACAAATATTAATGTGTACGCATAATTGAAATGATTATTATAAAGAAAGCCTCGTTCTTCTCGCAGTCCGGTGAATTTCAATCACAAAATATAACGAAATACCTGTCTTACCGCATTAATCGTATGAGTTTCAACGTCTCAAGTCAATGAATTTCTACTTCTTTAGTTCATAAGTTGCACTGGAATTCTCTCGATATCACGATATTGTTGGAAGATGATTAAGCATCGTAAGCGAGTACGCCTCATCGCCTAGAGGCCCAATGTGACTTTAGGTTCCCTGGGCAATCGGTTTTTAGTAAAAAAACTTGATGCTCGCTGGTTATACGCGACGTTTGCGACGAAATCGGCAATCAGGTGAGTATGGAACGTGAGTGAAGCAACATTAATTGCACATGATCTGCACCCAGTCACCTTTAGGCATATGTACGGCTGATTTTGCTGAAGACAACAGTTGTAAAGCACATGCAGCTATGTGCTATTGGCTTGACAACATCGGAAATTAACAAAGAAAGCGTGGCGCATATGGATAAATAAGCATGAAGAGAGCTGAGAAGCAACTTCTACTTTTTAGGGTAAAAAACCCGCTATCACTTGTAGCTGCATAAAGCGACGTTTCGTCCATTTCCATCTTTCATAGAAGAAACATTTTTACCGATTGACTCCCCCAGCTGGCACAGACATATCAATTCGTCAGATATGTTGTTATTTATGTCTCCAATAGCTACCGTACTGTTATTTACACTCTGGCCCTAACCAGGCGCGATAGCTTTGTCGTAGACAACTGTTTCGCGACATTAAAATCGGCGCGATGAGCTGGGCACTACGAAAACAATGGTGACAACAACACCTGATGTAGCTACGCATGGTTTAATCGTTTTGGCGGAACAATCGCTCAAAATCCACGAACCAACATCCGCGTCGCTGACCATTTCATGATTCAGGCGTTCAGAGAGCAAACTTTTACCTTTGGCCGCGGTGCTAAACCATGCATATTGTACCTGCAGTTCGCGCGCACATACAGAGTGGCAATGACTTTAGAGCATAGTAAACATAAGCCTCCACACGTTCGCTATGCTTACCCCTGTCTAGCTACTGGTTTACAATGAGGACCTTATTGGATGCTTATATTGAAACGCGGTAAAGTGGTAACAGTCTCTGAGTTCAAAGTAAACCTTGAATCTTGGTATGGAATCACACGACAGCATTAGAGGTAATTTCCGCTGTGATTAGCGACTGGCATAATTTATGCTATGGCTACTTGCTAAAGTAGGCTGGCCTGGTTCTTTTGTATGCAGCGAACCACCGTCGTCCAAAATAGCATCGAGTTCCTCTAACGAATGGAGAATTCTCATTAGCACCAGTAAAGGTTTTCTCCAAAGACCACTCCAATGGAGAAAGCGGTTTTGCGGGAGTGATGTTAGGTGTCGTTCATCTATTGACACAGAAATTTCGCAGATTTGCCCAAGATTTCATAGAAAAAGGCGAAACTTGTATGAAAAATGCATGGAAACATGCGGTCAGCGCAAGTCCGGCGCATCCCGGCCGCAATCTGTTGTCCCTATTGCGTTCCGCTTCTTGAGGGAAAGAGAACTACCCTTACAAACGTTGCTAATGACACATGATATGACAGACAGGCAACTAGACAGACAGTGTCGACATCCATATAGCGACCGTATAAAAACTCTCGTCAGCCTCTGGCCGGTCATTGAGCAAACGGAAGCCGAATTGTGTGTTACCAGCAATGCCTGTAAAAACGGGTTTCTTGTCTTCAGGAGGACTTACCCTTATGGGCAATGCTGAGGTCACAATATTTGACAAACTGAGAGACAGACAACGTTGTAAAAAAATGCCCATCAGCCACAGACGGAACGCGTGCAACCTAGAAACCGTCAGACTCCATTGTGACATAGCGCTTCAGTTAAGTAGCCACGTGTTGGACATACAGCGAACGACAGACGATATACGCTCGCATTTGTACGGTTATTTAAACGACGACAAGTAACAGCGGCCCAGCTCACTAAATTTCCAAACAGCTATTTAAGTTCAAGGCAAGCAGCAAAAATTCTTTGCAAAAAAGCGAAGATGTCGGTACGTACATCCATATGGCTCATGCTAGCGGTAGAGCTATGCATGTTACACATTCGGTGGATGGACGTAGGTAAGTTAATCCCTTCGTTTTTTGGAAATCTTCAATGAGTTAATGTTTCCGTTGATGCACTTCATGCATATTATTTCTAAAGCTTCTGTTTTAGGCAGTTTCTTGTTTGTGAACCACCCTAATTTTTAGACGACGTGGGATTTCACACCGGTAAATGCAATTGCTTACAATATTCATTATTTGGTATTACACAATGTGCATTTTAACTCTGAAAATTACACCTTCAATTAAATATGATATATTGGTCTATGTTTTCTCTAGAATGTTGAATAACGCTTGGAGAACTCTCTCTAGTTAGAAAAAACTAAATCAAAACCTCTCATAAACGCTCTTTATATGAATGCATGCGAAGTTATTTCCGTTTAAGTTTCATTCATGTTGCAATGCACCTACTAAACTATAGAATGTTGTTACATTTGTTTTGACTCGTTTGCGATCTTTTATGATTTAATATATCCTTCTACCTGACTTACAGTTGTAAAGGAAACTATCACAAACAATCCTGAAGATCAGAGTACAATCGAAGCAAATATACGGCTGCTCACCAGAGACTGTGGGATATGCGACCAGTTCAGATACTTTCCGCAGAATTTTACATGTTTCAGCACGGGAATGGAATGTGGGATATTTCTCGTCGGTGGGCACATATGTGATCCCCGCAATACCACTCACTATGGCTGTCACTGCAAGTAGTCTGTTTATTTCGATAGAACATGTACCGAAGTTCCTTGCTTCCATCATATGAGGCGATATTTCCAGAGGATGGAATTTAAAGAAAACCTGACATACGATCAAGGGTGTTGACAAAATCACAAAGGATCATGGCATTACACATGAAATGCTCGTTGTCAGATCCAGATCCATGTGCCATATTGTATCAGGATCCACTACGTACCAGATCAGATTGGCGTAATCACAACCTCACGGAAAAACGCCTGTCGTCCTTAAAATAATACTAGTTATTCTCTATTCAGTCTTAATATGTTTGTTTGCTAATGTACTTATCGGTAGCGGTTTTGACCTCCAGTATCTGTTAGTAACCCAATTAGTTTTTCATGCTATGACTTATTACTTATTATCGAATCGGGCTTGCAAAGTTGCTGTAATGCGTGTGTCGTAACGGCCCGTCAATCATTAAATTTTTATCATCGTAGTAAGTATATCATTTCCTCAGATGCATATAAATGAACCTTCAATCCATGAAAATTCAAATGTTGGTTCAAATTCCCTGGTTTATTAGAACCCACCGTTAATCGTTATTGTCGAGACTATGCGCAGTACAATATAGCAATTATTTGATCTCAAATTTGTTCAATTCTTGATAGAGAATGGACATCACTTAAAAATTAGATAACGTAGATAAGGATAATTATGTTAAAAGATCATCATACAATTAAAAATAGTACAACTTACCATAACGCAGATAGCAGTTTCACTAGCAGGTTAATTTGTTACATTTACGCTTTCTTTATAATCCCTTCCGGTGTGCTCCAGTTCATTATATAACTTATAGATCATGAATGGCATTCATTGCGTACTTTACACTAGTTGTTTATTAGAAAGAGCCCATCCTCGGGACTCGTTAGAAGATATCGGTTTATTGTATGTGTAAGTCTTAATATATACACAGTTCGATAATTACTAATTCCTAAATGATGGAGTCATGTTAATAACAACCGTGTCCCCTACAAAGTAAAAAACAAATATTGTTTCACGAAAAAATGCATAACTTGAAAATAGATATTTATTAAACAAATATTATTGAGTTGAGAAACAATTACTACTTTTTAGGGTAAAGAACCCGCTATCACTTGTAGCTGCATAAAGCGACGTTTCGTCCATTTCCATCTTTCATAGAAGAAACATTTTTACCGATTGACTCCCCCAGCTGGCACAGACATATCAATTCGTCAGATATGTTGTTATTTATGCCTCCAATAGCTACCGTACTATTATTTACACTCTGGTCCTAACCAGACGCGATAGATTTGTCGTAGACAACTGTTTCACGACATTAAAATCGGCACGATGAGCTGGGCACTACGAAAACAATGGTGACAACAACCCTTGATTTAGCTACGCATGGTTTAATCTTTTTGGCGAAACAATCGCTCAAAATCCACAAACCAACATCCACGTCGCCGACCATTTCATGATTCAGGCGTTCAGAGAGCAAACCTTTATCTTTGGCCCGTGCTAAGCCATGCATGTTGTACCTGCCGTTCGCGCGCACATACAGGGTGGTAATGACTTTAGAGCTTAGTAAACATGAGTCTTCACAAGTTCGCTATGCTTACCCCTGTCTAGCTACTGGTTGACAACGAGTACCTTATTGGATGCCTATATGGAAATGCGGTAAAGTGGTAACAGTCTTTGAGTCTCAAAGTAAACCATTGGACTCTTGGTATGGAATGACACGACAGGATTAGAGGTCATTTCCGCTGTGATTAGCAACTGGCACAATTTATGCTATGGCTACTTGTTAAAGGGAGCTGGCCTGGTTCCTGTGTGGTTCCTAACCTAATAGGCAGCGAACCCGTGTTCGTCTAGGAGAGCATCAAGTTTCTCTAGCGAATGGAGAACTCCAATTAGCAGCAGTAAAAGCTGTCTCCAAAGACAACTCCAATGGAGAAAGCGGTTCCGTGAGAATAACGTTAAATTCCGCCCGCCCTGGCCCACCAAGTTTCGCGAACTCCAAGATTTCGTGAAAAGAGGCGAAAGTCACTTGGAAAATACATAGAAACACGCGGTCCGCGCAAATCCGGCGCATCTCGGCCGCAATCTGTTGACCCCCTATTGCGTTTCGCTTCCTGAGGGAAAGAGAACTATCCTTACAAACGTTACTAATGACATATGATATGACAGACAAACAGACAGACAGCGTCGCATAAAAACTCTCTCACCAGCTCTGGCTCTGGCTAACCATAGAGCAGACGGAAGCCACATTGTGTGTTGTCAGCAATGTCTGTAAGGGCAGGCCTCCCTTCCTCAGAGGGACCTACCCTTACGGGCAATGCTAATGCCATACGATGTGACAAACCGCGAGACAGGCAGCGTCGTATAAAAATTCCCTCACCAGCCTCTGGCCGGTCATTGCGCGATTGGAAGCCACAGACGGAACGCGTGCAACCTCGAAACCGTCACACTCCATTGTGACACAGCTATTCAGTTAAGTAGCCACGTGTTGGGCATATAACGTACGACAGACGATATACACTCGTATTCGTACGGTTACTTAAACGACGACGATTAATAGGGGCCCAGCTCACTGGCGAAATTTGTTAACGGCTATTCAGGTTCAAGACAATCGGAAAAATTTTTCGCAAAAAAAGCAAATATGTCGGTGCGTACATCTATGTGGCTCATGTTAACGGTAGAACTATGCGTTCTACACATTGGGTGGATGGGCGTAGGTGAGTCAATCTCTTCGTTTTTCGGAAATCTATAGAGGTAATGGTTGATGCATTTCGATGCAAGTTACTTCTTGCAAGTGGCTTCTGTTTTAGGTAGCCTGGTGTTCGTTACAATCACCCTGACTTTTAGACAACATGGTATTTCACAGCGGTGAATGCAGTTGCTCACGTATTCATTACTTTGTATTACATAATGTGCATTTCAACTCTGGAAATTACACTTTCATTAAGATATAACATTGTGTCCTATGTTCCCTCTAGGTCTTGACTAACGCTCCAAGAACTCTCCCTGGTTAAACAAGCTTAAATCAAGGCCTCCTATGTACGCTCTTCATATGAATGCATGCAAAATTATTTCTTTTCAGACTTCGTATTACATTGTGCTTACTAAACTATACAATGTCACTCTAATTGTTTTAACTCGTTGACGAGATTTCATGGTTTAATGCGTTCCCCTATTTGTTTTGCAGCTCAAAAGGAAACTACTACACACAATATTGATGGTCTGACTGTAATCCAAGAAAATTTACGACTACTCAAAAAAGACTGTGGACCATATGGCCAATTCGTATATTGCCCACGAAATCCTACATGCTTTCAACACGGGAATGGAATGTGGGATATTTCTCGTCGACCGACACACACATGTGATCCCCGCAATACCACTCACTATGGCTGTCATTGCAGGTGGTCTATTTATGTCGATAAGACATGTACCGAAGTTCCTTGCTTCCTTCTTATGAGGCGCTATTTTCAGAGAATGGAAACTGAGCAGAACCAGGCATACAATTAAGAGCGTTGATAAAATCACAAAGGATGATAGCATTACACGTAAAATTCTCGTTGTCAGATCCAGATCCATGTGCCATATTGGATCAGTATCAATTACGTAATAGATTAGATCGGCGCGGTCACAACCTTACGGGAAAGCGTCTGTCGCCTTTAAAGTAATTTCAGTTAATCTCTATTCAGTCCTAACATGTTAGTTAGCTAATGTACTTATGTATTGCGGTTACGACCTCTCCGATTTGCGCAGTATTCCTATTGGTTTCCCACGCTATGACTTAATGGTCTAGCATCTGTTGTTGAATCGGGTTTAAAAGCTGCGGTAACGCATTTGTCATTGTGGCCAATCAATGATCACATTTTGTATCACTGTTAGAGGTATAACATTTTTTCACGTGTATATAAATATACTTTGTGTTCATAAAAAGTTGAGTGTTGTTAGACACATTGTATATTCCATAGTTTGGGGTAATTTCGCCCATTGTAATACTGGATGTACATGCACACAGAGAAGTCTATACTGGAGAACAAGCAAATGAGCATACAAGCGATAAGTATACAAAATTATTAACTCATTGGAACAGCTCCATAGCATGAAATGAGCATTTATAATTAATTGAATAAGTTAAGTATAGCTTTAATGTTATTGTAATAGTAATTTTATTATTATCACTTGTTTTAAAGCTAGTTGAGCTAAGCCAGTTGTAAATAAAGCCAAATAAGGCTTTATTTAAATTTTTATTTGCGATCGTAGCAATTCTCCTAATTGGCCCGCGTCATCCTTTTACTTAATTAATAGTATTGTTTGATTTCTATATTTTCTTACGCATTTGCCAAATAACAACGTAAAAAAGAAGGTTTACTCAAGCCAAATATTGTCTCCAAATTTCGATAATACGACATAGACATAACACTAGGTTTGGGCATCCGTGGCTTCGTTGTCGTACGCCAGACACACAAATGCAAGAATGAAACAATATCATTAGATAATTGCATGTAAGATGACGCACACCGTTGCAAAATGCAAAAAACCAGTATATTCAAGGAACGCAACAGAAAACGATCGTAATAAAAATTTTAGTTATAATAGTAGCAACAATGTAAATAGCTCATTCAGATAAATACAAATTCTCATTTCTTATTATGTAGCTCACCCATAACACGAATTAGATATATTAATTTTATTTATAATACGATTTTAATTTAAACGACATTAGTGTTTGCGACTTAAGTTATTAAGAAAATTGACAGAGAGACAAGTGAATTGAAAATTGACATTTACATTGTGTGTGCAGACGTGCGATAGAGAATTTATTCATGCGAATAATAATGATGCGAATAAATCACTAATCTTTGCAAGAAAACAAATTGGTGTGTTGTATCAGAGACATTCTGGTGTTCCTAATCGCGTATAGGTCGAGGTACAGGCAGGTGCTTGAAGGATGGCTGTTAACGTTTATAATGCGGGCCCTGTGCTTTCCTATGTGTGTAAAAAACCTTTACATAACCTTCAGAGAGTTGGAAGAGTTTCGGCTCATCCCATCGAACTGTGCTGCACTATATCGTTATAGGCTCCAATATGTCCAGCTCATTCCACATTTTTTACCGTGTGTAAATAGTTAGATTAAAAGTGTCGACTGAAATTTCGTCGAAGAGCGCCTACAGCGCGTTTATTTGCGGTCGCTATTGATACAACTAATGCTTCCCATCTGACGTTGATACGTATCTCAGATTGCTAATATTCTTTCTAGTAGTAAACTGCTCCATTGCTTTTATTGACTAACTGGAGTCTCGTTCTCTCGAGAGCGTAAAACACTTGATTGAGGAGCGCTTCATTGGTTGATCTTCACCAATATATGTCGATGAAGATCTGGAAGCTCGTCCGGTCCCTTATACATAATTGAATTCGAGAGCATTTCCACCATTGTATAAATAGATCTCGCTCACGTGCAAAAAGGTAATAGCAATTATGCTGCAGCGCGCTATATTATTGTATAACTTCCGTCATTACCCAAAAAGAAGAAGAAGATGCGCTTAGCATCAGTACATTACTCGACTTCCAATCTGTTTATGGTTGACAACACAAAATCAACTCAGCATACCAGTTGAGGCCAAATATTCCCATCGTCCACTAATGTACTCACATCTCTCACGGCAATTACCGCTTCATATTCTTAACAGATGATTTTAGAAAATAACGTTCGTATGAGTTGGCGCTGGCGCAATCTTGGCAGGAGATCACTGAGGCTATAGAAACTAGCCTTAAAATGTTAGTGTGTTTACCTTGTGCACCAGTGATAATTAAGTAGTTGAAGTTATACCTATCTAAAAGAAGAAGGCGGTTAAGGCTGGCTATGTTGGGTTCACACAGGAAAGGGTAATTATCGGTAACCGTACTTGGACCTTACATGTTCACTATCTTTATCAATTTCACACCACTTAACATTTCGGCAAATGGTATCTTCAGAACATTCGCGTACGCGAATGACACCTTAGTGCTATCTCATTTTGAGCTGATCAGGCTTGACAGCCATCTAAACATTTCCTTTATACATGTAAACGGTGCGGTCAAGGCCTTTAAGATGTCCGGTTGTACGCATCTTGGTTTGTCATAGACGGCCAAATGCTTAGAATCAAATTGAGAAGATTTAGATAGATTTTATATATATATATATTGCACCAGCACACGTCCAGTGCCTTCCGTTTTACATAATTTTGCAGTACCATATTATCATTGCCTTTCTTCAAGTACTTTCGGAACCGCGAATTGTAGCATAGTTTAGGTCGACCGGTATACAGCACCAAGGTTTGTTTTGAGCATATAAATTCAAGTTAGTTGTTCGCACGCATACATTGTGGAACCAACAGTCAGATTGTGTGCCTAGTAATTTGAAGAAATAAAATTTCGTATATGAGCACAAAATGAATGACACACCTGTCATCTATTTATTGCATATCACTTCAGAGCTCCACGTAAGATTCAACTTACTATGTAATCAGAGAAAAATGAAGCAAACAAGGAACTTGGATCATGTTCTCTTACATAGTTATTCCCAAGGTCTCAGACTTGCACAATAATGAATTAATATGAGTGCAACGCTTGGCGAACTTCGATAAGCGAGAATATTATTTACAGTTTACACACGTTTGGTAGAAAGAAATTCTCACAAAAATTGAAATAAGAAAAAATATTATCTCAATTTTTGTGCCCAGTCGTGCCGGCGTAGGAAAAAAATGTCGCTAGTTCACCAAGACGGAGAACTTCGGGCATAATAAAAAAATTGATGTTTTTGGTAGCTCTTTCCTGTTTTTTCCCGAGATCGCATTGCTGTCCTGCTTTGCGGCTACCCAAAGAAAATGACTACATGGAATCAGCAGATGGCAAGGCTCATTCGTTTGATACGAATGAGCCTTGCCATTCGAACTGCGCTGATCAAAGCCAAAGCAGTCCGTAAATGAGGCTTCTTTTTTGGGGTGGACCTTTGGCCCAAATGAGCGATACTTTAATAGAGCACTGCCGGAAGAAAACTGCTATATCTTTATTTATGTGGAAGATAATATATAGGGGTACTCATCTCGGTAGCTATCGTGTGCTACAATACAGATGCATGATTTAACCGATACGGATTCGTCACAAAAAAAAGTCCTTATTTTATCTGTTTCAACTCATTACCATTGAAAAAATATATTCTTTTTGGCCCGTAATTTCTATCTTTCGAAGTTTGGTTCCGCCCGCCGACCTATTACAGACAATTCTGCCCACGGCA
>MNPL01011493.1:2364-42071 GCA_002081605.1 Tropilaelaps mercedesae
ATGTGTCATATGAACCACAAACATGCTATAAATGTGCTTATATCATACCGCAGAAAAACTGAGCAGACATTTTTATTGACTTGCTATTTCAGCAAAAAGATGAGGCTGAGAATATTATTCCGCTAAAAATCGATATTCGAAACGAGAGGTATAAGTGTGTTTTTAAAAGTAAGAGCATTTATTACACAAATTCCCAAAGTCCCGCCAACATAAAAGCATATTAGAAATTGATAGCAATTTCAATTTTGTCCTGGAGCATAAAAGGGTAAAAAAAATAGCGCCCATTTCGTTCGCGCAGGATGAATGTTAAGTTTTTAGAAGGTCCTTTCCAGAATTTTTTTAAAGTTAGATAGGGTTAATTGTATTCTTTATATAACATGGCACACTAAGCTAAATACTTAGCTCATTTGGACCAGTGTTAATCTTAGCGATAGCACCTCAATTGACTACCTAGGAAAAGTATAGCAAATTGAGGATGTTAGCATTTGAAAAAATGTGACAGCAAAATAGGTTAAAGATGCTTAGTAGGACCGAATTTCTAGTGGCAAACTCGGTTTTCACTTATGCTTATCAAATTATTAAATATTTTGTACAAGAAATTATGCCTAGGTGTTAAAAATTTTGTCCACTATTGTTTCTCCGTCTTCTGCATACATTTGAACCATTATGATGACCGTGTAGTAGTAATATCATAAATAATAAACGGGTTTATATAATATGAACGATGACAGAATAGTCTTTTTTACACTATTTACTTTTATTATTCATTTTTGCTAATAGTAATTTACAGAGTAAACTTTAAGATACCAAAAGTGGCTCAAAGGCCGGCAACCCGTTGCAGGTCAGGCATGATTATCATTGCATATAATTGACTATAGTCCAAGCATTGACCATCTTACATATTATTGTGATTATTAGGCCATGACAGTGATATCGAGCAATTACGAGAATATTAATGCATAAGTTGGTTTATACAATATACTACGGAACCTGGAGCACTATTATACAAATGAAGCACCTTAGTTACTAGAATACTCAAAGATTCTGTTGATACTAATTGGACGGTGTACTAAAAAACGAATCGTAAATTGACAGAACATTTTGTTAATTCTGTTCAAAGGCCTAAGCAATCCAGAATATGAATATTGGCTAGCAGCTTATCTTGGGTTGATGCACCTTTAGTAGCGACAAAAAATTGGCGAATATTTGAACGACAATAAATTAGCAAAATAATGCGTGGCTTAGACCCTGGAGAATAGTTCGGTGAAACCTTAAGTCACACTTTTATATCATTATACATACTTCCTGGTGCTTTGTGTATAATGATATTATATTGGAGTAAACTTCACACTATACCAGTTGGACTTGGCTCTAGCAGGAGAACTTCATGTGCTAACGCACCACAATTACTCTTGCGATCCGTATGGGGGGTTGAATATACCACATCGTATCACTATCATGCCACGAGATGTTCATGCGCGGTATCATAAATCCAAATACCAACCAAAGCTAAAAAGGAACGCTGTTTTAACGTTTGGATTATTGCTGATGTCAACCACAAACCGACATACACACGCAGACACACTTTGCACGCTTTGCGTACGTATAATGCTATAATGTTAAAAGCGCTTCAGTTTAAGTTAAGTATTTAAGTTACAGGTACAAAATCTATCTAGAAATTTGTGTTCATAACAATACTGTTTTTTTAAGTATTGCGATTATAATGTGAGTCAGGGTTAGTCTAACTAAACCTCTAGTGTTAGTTGGATATACTCGAAACCTCGGCGCTAATTTCGTAGATACATCATTTACAGGGCCTTAAATAAATATGTGTCACATCGAAGTGAAGGGTGCTATTCCAAAAGTGCAAAAATTTTTCACAAATTTAAACTTGACCATCTGGCGACGATGGCCATGTCGTAAATAAATGCAGCTTCTATGCTTGTATTATCATTTTCGCTGAACTAAACGTACTCAGTATTTCAGTATTTCATTCGCTATGCGAATTAAGTATTTCAATGACCCCTATACAAACGAGGCATGAGACAAAGAGACATGTCAACAGCATGGTGCGCTCTTTTTACATTATTGGTAAACACCTCAGTCGAAAGTGGCATAAAGAGAGATTTAGATCCGTCGTACTTCATGAGTTGGCACAAAACAGGTATTCGAGATAACCTAGTTTGACAGGAAAAGCCCAGTACGATAGGGAGGCATCCCATCTCGTTCTGGGGTGACAACCAAATACGAATACTGGTCATTACTGATAAGCACTAAATGGGATGTCTTCAATGGGCAGAGGCTGATTTTAACATGGTAGGTGAGCGAGTGAAATGTCACACTTGGGTTTTACCCACAGTTGCTCCCTTCGTAAATAAGGCGTGGGACAGGCTGGGTTGGCAAATGCTTCGGTAAAGGCGTCAGTGTAGCAATCTGCTACATTTATCTTCCAAAAAGAAAGAATTGCTGTCAAAAGGCTAATTTTATTGCCTCATTAATGTTTGTATCAGTAACACAATGTAATTGCAATACGCTATTCCTTTGCGCAGTCTATGTTGCTTTTTGCATATCGAGTCGATTCAGTTACGACAACAGACTGAAAATATCTACAATCTTAACAAACTCCCCGGAATTGCAACAAACCGTGTGCATACATTAATTACATTAAAAAACTGCCACCCAGAGCCCACGCATATTTCAAAAATGATGGTGAAACTAATATGATGGTAATAATGAAACGCTGGAAGGGTTTCGGCATTGCGGTAATGGAAAGGATTACACAGACTTATTGGAAAACAAATTTAAGAACGTGAGATAGTGATTCTTTGGCGGAGATAATTTAAAATATTTTACATTACTGTATGCTCCAGTATCTAAGACACACATTAGTATATTCATTACGCACTATACTTGTAGTATCCTTAATAATAGCTAATTACAAAAAAGGTTACCTCGTAAACTACGACCATCAGAGAATTTCTCCGCTTCGATCCCAGTTCAGATAGTCTGCGTGATCGTATTTTTTCTTTGAATACTGAGACAGTTCGTAAAAATATATTATATTGTACATGCTTGCTTTGCTTTTCAAACTTAATTATGAAAGTGTGATCTTGAACTGAGCACAAGCTGAGTCCAGGTGGAAGATTCACTGGTAGTATTGTGATATCTGAGTACAAAAATCTCTTTCCATAGTTATAAATGTATCTGGAGCCGTTCAGTTGCATAACATATATTTTGTGAAATCCTGCCATGGTGAAAGAGAAGCCGGCTAGCTTAGGCTAAGCTCCGACTTCGGATCTGAGAGATATCTTCTTTAGAAAATTGCTGTGATCTTGGACCCTTTGCCTACATCGACTGAACGTATGCGATTTAACCCAACAGCCTTGATGGAACTCGCTTTTGTGTTGAGTTTTACTACAAAAGCCTTTCCGGTATTTGATGACCATTGTGTTTTTTATTACACCGCTTGTCATAATTACATAGTTGGAAGTGGATCTCGTGCTCAATCCCAAAGCTTGCTAAAGCGATGTTAGCCTTTTGTTCTTCTATCAGTAGCCTCGAGGGCCGTTCCCAACAATTCCGCGACCATGTAGAAACGCTTTCCTCGTGTCCTTTTAGACATCTACAATAGCCTTTTTTAGCAACGTATATGAGAACATACGCAATAGAGAACAAAGAAAGGGCCCGCGGAAGGTCTTCTTAGGGATTTTAAGTGCCCATTGCTTGGGCGGTCGCAGCTTGCAAAGGGCGCAAATCCGTGATTGTCTTATCATCCCAACTGGCTCTACCCTTGTGCGGCCCTGGAAGTGACTCTCGCAGAACCCGCCCACTTTTACGGACGGAAAACTCAGGGTAGACACAGTCGTCCAGCGTAAAGTGACTGCAAGCTTTTCGTTCTATGTGGTCCATCAACGTTTTGTGACTTGTCGTGACTTTGAACGAGACACATTGGGGCAGCGTTCATAGCGCCCAAAGAGAATTCGCCAGTCGCATGCTCTGGAGAGGCTTTGTACAACGGAGTTAACCTGAGATTACTAATTTATGAATGAGCACTTAGCACATTGAACCGAAAAGAACGAAAGTTTCTTGAATTGGCTCAAATGAATTAACGCATTATGGAGCAGTATCTTATACCTCGGATATGAAATGTTTTTGAAACCTAGAAGGTAGTTTTTTGGAAGTAGGACCTAAGATTATACTAATATTTTCTTTTGCTCTGAGTGGTCATATTTTTTCTCGTTTGTTGAAGTGATATTATAATTATCACGGCAACGGAGAAGACAAACCTAGCAGGATCATTACAGTGGTTTTAAAGTAATATATTTGCATGATCCTGCAGAATCCCACAGACATAATTGAAACACCCAACAAACAGTACCTTTATAGTGAATTAGGTCGAATTTATAACGTGTGCGAGAACGGTAATGTAGACAAAATAAATAATTTAGAAAGGAAAACATGTGAGCCAGTTGCACAATTTTATCGGAAACCTTAAAAAAATCATTGAATTGGTGCAGTGTTCTGACTCTTTTTTGTTCTAGTACGGACATCAAACTTCCATAAGAATTTCCGAATAAAAATAATGATGATTTTATTTGGATCAAAGCTCCTAAAATGCCAAGATGTTTTTACCTAGATCGGAATGATGGGATAATCTTTAGGGTAAATATAGGTTCAAATATAGGACAGTAATCAATGCACACCCTGCTTATTGGGCAACGATTCGAAAAGCGTCAAACGGCTTAATTTCGGGACCCACACTTTTTCACCAGACAGCCTTATCGGCTATGTAGTACCATGTTATTAGATCAGACTTCATTCGTTTATTTTGTTCAGTTGCGGCCAACGAACACATCTTACTTGTGAATAAGTGCTTTATAAATGTTAAATTAGTAAATGGTAAAAAAGGAGCTTCAGATTTACACAAACCACTTAATTAATACTGTACCAACAAAGATGCTAGTGCATTGAATTCGTATTAATTGTATACTTCCAAGAATAATATTTTCACGTAATCGAGCCCCCTTATACCTCTAGAAAACGCGGCCGATTTGATTATCTCTCTTGCCCACGTTTGTTTCTCATACCACGGCTGTTATGAGAAAATCGCTAGCCTTTAGAAAAACAAAAGCTGCTTCTAAAACATCCTGTTAGATTCAAACATAATTAAGAACATAGGAAAATGTCGCCTAGTTTAGAGAAAGAGAGCTTGAATTCTCGTTTCTTGTCTGCGGATGTAGGCGTTCCGTAACAACAAATACCATGTAGTAGGCCATATCATGTATCACACAGTTGTCTAGCTAGGTGCAAAATTGTTTTCCAGCCCGCACTGAAATCCGATTTAATTTAAATCAGTTTCTCTGCAATGCCGTGTCTGGGCGGTTGCGAGAATACTAATTCTTAAATTTTACTTGCGGCGACTGTTTCTAAGCGTCTTCATAGAAATTTATTTAATCTATGGCTGACATTTTCTGTCAATTCTGCCGAATAATCCAGGAAAAGGTCTCGGAGAGGCAGAAGCAGAGCTTAAAAAAGGCAGATTCGAACAGGTTGTTCAAATTTTATTCGCTCAAAACTTAGCTCAAAACTAAAAATATTTTACTTCAGCCGAATGGCTCGAGCAGTAACTTTGTTGGAAATTGGTCACAAATAGGTCTCCTTCCTATCTTCGTTAACCTAAACGATTCAAACAAGAATATGAGTGTACGTGGGTAATGCGTACGTAACAGCATGTACAACACATGTCATAAACACATGATTATATTTTTGTTATGCATGAATCTGTGGCAGACACGATAAGAAATATTGTATATTACTACAAGCAAGAATAAAGTAGCCTAGTTTATAGTAATGCTTCAGCTACATATAAAGGCGGCAATGAAAAATATATCTAAAAAGCCATCAGGCCGTAAGTATGTCTGTTATGATAACCTACCAATTAGGGTTGGTGACCGTTAATCGTACTTCATTTGAAGTAAACGGATTAGCTCTACATTTAAAGGGAAATGGAACGCTTTACTAATCAGTTTAATCAAGAGGACCTGCTTTCAGACCACCAACGAGTTTATTAGGTATCTTGAGGTATTCTTTATAATCTAATCAAACACTCTTTTGCAATCGATATCAATGATCGCAACAAACTAACGCTTTAGTCTTAAGTTGGGAATCAAAAAAACAACAAAAATGTGAACATGTTTTTTAATATATATATATATAACATGTCCGTTATTCGGTACCAGTGAACACGTTTGCTGTTGTGTGTACAAGAGCGCGTGAAATATTATGGTAGGGGTAATACTTCATCAATATCGTGAAAACAAAGGGTCAGTTCAGCATTTCAATCTCGTTTAAAGAACCGCGTGCGACCTCCGTTTTGGGATTTGCAGATTATATACGAAACGCAAAAGTCTCCGTTTGAGTGTATCAACTATAATTTATTAAGAAATTTACAACATTATGTCTATATTGACGTTAATGTATTGGACAATGACGAATTCGTTACGGTCATTCTAAAAGCTGGGCGACAACATTTGTCGTTAGCTAAATCGCGATATTTGCATTTCAGGTATTTATTTAATACACCTGAATTGCACTTAGTGTAGCTAGAAATCTATATTAGAACAAATATATTAAATCATTGACCACTTCTTAGCCATTTCGACCATACAAGATTTCCGGTTAGAATGTAAGTATATTAACTAGCCGTTATGCTATCAAACAATTTGATGTTATTTCATATATTCAAATATATAAACATTTAAAATATATAAGGCTTTTTTTCTCTTCGGCTTTTTTTATACACCAATCTATGAACCTATGGGCCTACGAGCCTATAACACTATGCACACATTTCCTCTAACAGGAGAAAACTGCGAGTGTTAATGGCGTTGGCAATCCGTAGGAATCTGCTCTGAGAAAAATCGGCATGGTGAATACGAATTGCCACGGTTCCGTCAATAGACATAGCAACCACACTGTGTTTAGATACGCAATAGAAAACACAGCCTGTGAAACTTGTCATTCTATTGATAGTGCTCGTAATTAAGTTCTCAGTCTAGCAACTTTGGTGTGAGGATTAACCTCTTAAATAACACCTATTATAAAAATATCTTCAAGTAAAATAGATCGGCAACTTTCCTCCGAGATCGAAATAAAATAATTATCTCGCACACGAACATTCCTATAAGCTAAATTTTGTATGATTTACTATTTCATTGGCTATCTGAATTACTAGGCGGTTAAGGAAAATTTTTACTACTTTAAAAACCTTAGCTTAATTAAAACATTAGCTCAATTAAAACATTCAAAATATGTTCCATTTTAATACATTTGATGTAAAACGTTTTTGTCACATAGCGAAACGTGTGTAATAGTGAGACTGTCTGACTCTGATGTACTTAGATTGATCCCCAACATGACACCCACAATAAACTTATTACGGGGGCGATGATTCTCAGTGGCTTCGGTGTCAAACAAACGTCTATTGTTACAACCAGGGTGATCCCTACATTCTGCTATCCAGCTACCTCTATATTAAAAACATACGCGATTCATGACGTTGCCATGATTCAGAAGCATTAATGACTATTATGAAAATTAAACTCTGTAAAAAAACTGTTAACGACGCATTATTGCATCACCGATATACGTAGATCACATAAAGTTACGTAGCTTAACGTTGTATACTATTGTTGCCACTATTACCTCAGCTGAGCACCTGATTATGTATTAAAGCGAGTTTCTACTAATGATTACGGCTTTTCATCCGTTCTTTCTATAAACTATAAGACTTCTTCTGCTTCGAAAAAAAATATATCTATATATATAAACAATAAAAAAGCGTTGTCTACAGGACAGGTGTTTAAAGCTATCAATAATTTAAACAAAACCACAGTGTATAATCTATCCCTACAATAGTTGAGAGCTGAGTTTGCTGTTTTAGGAATTAAATGAGAAATAACATAGAACAATGTGATGAAATTTGTTCTAGAGTATTGAGCTATCCATGAACATGGCACTTTTATGGCCGGTTATTGTATTCAGGCGGAGGTAAGGCCTTATGCTTGTAATTGGCCACATTGTTAGATATGCAACATAGGGTTTGATTGAAGGAGCAGCCCCGCTGCGTTGATATTAAAATGTTGCCCGTTTTTACTAAACACACGAGTAGGGGTGGCACATATCGATCGTTCGTCGATAGTAATTTTCGAACGGGACAGGAACCTACTCGTATTCCGTTAAGTTGTTGTGAATCACGAACGAATCTTGCAGTAACACTCGAAGGCGTAAAAAGTAAGGCTTAGGAGAAATAACCGAAAGACAAAATTCGAAAACAAATATTATTCACATTTTCAAGCGTTCGAGTTAAGTTATATTGTCAGGAAGCGATACTTAATGATGGGACAATATGTTACTTTCCAGTGCAGGTGTTTATTTGTATTCGATATTAGGAATCTGTCATGGAAAGCATCATTTGCCATAGTAGCATACCTTAAAATATAAATATATAGATATTCATATATAATTCGCTGTTACCCTATATTCGTTTACTTATGCTGCCCTATACAGCTTTAGCTAGGGTACTTTATCGTAGTTCTTATAATCATAATAATCTCAATTAGTACTATCGCTACATCGAGGCTAAGTGATAAACCAGAGTAGAGCACCGCTGGTCGACGTCAGGCCACCATGAAGCTTAGCATGGTATTCAGTTGTCCTTCTGTTCATTGCTTTGTTTGTCTAAGAGATCGTTTGGATTACCATAGCAGAGCAACAAGAGGAAGTGGGATTTGTCGAGAGGATCTTCGGAGAATGTGAAACTGGAGATATTTGGATTGCGTGCAGATCCTTGCCTGTGCACCGAGGCATATCCCGGGAGAGCATGTTCAACAGAGTGTCTGAGCGTGACATGAGTTTAATTAATGTGTGGTCCACTCAAGCGAACTTTCGATCTTCAATTTAACCCGTCTGTGACATTGGGCACGATGTATTGCTACAGGCCACAGTGGGCAGCCCTTTTGAAAACCCATTCTTCATCGCCGGTCATCCGGCCGGTCGGTTCAGTTAGCCGGTCATCTAAATAGATCGCGCACGCGGTTCACGCAACACTTGCATTTGTGTCTCTGCGAGTGAAGCAGGCCATAAGGCAAAAAGGCAAAAGCCAATAAAGCGTTCCAAAAGGACTTACTCCCGCAAAAAACAACTAGAAGACAGATTTGTGTATAATCACAACATATTCCATTTGGATACCCTAACGGCTTTTTATAATAGTTACGTTTCCTAAAAAATTGTGTCGAATCTGTACTGTTGGTGTATTGCTTACTAATCTGGAATTAAGCTTTTGCTAAGTTAGTTGTTTTAACAAAGAGTTCCATGTTTGACGTATTGGTGAGTTCTTTTTAGAGCATCATATAACAGTTTCATTAACAAAAACTTAAAAACGTTGTTCTGTTTCAGTTGCTGTCCATGCTTGTATATTAGCTTAGTTTTTATGGGCAGTACTGTTAAGGTATTTTTAGTTATGTATTGCGTCCTTTTCATGTTATATTTGCCTTCTTTTAACAGTCGAGGAGTAATAATCGTCAAAAATGATCGCACGATCGTTCGCTATTTCCACGTAGTGGTCTTTTGGACCCCTTTGCCATCTACGAGCCTTGTACGATTCTTGAAGAGCAAACTGCAGGCTTGCATATAGACATATTTGAGTTAAAAAATTACCGCGAGTGAAAATATTCGGGGTTATCGAAGGTGTCTGCATTAAAGTTCATCTTGGTCCTATTATTGATATTTATAGCTTTGAAACCAGTGTGTGTGTGTGTGACAGCTGCTACTGTAGGCACAAAAGATTCCTATGGCTGCGGGTATAGTAACACACTGACATGGTCGCTTTTTTCGCACCTCACTACCTTCTATATGTTTACGTCAAAATATGAATGAAATTGGTAGCTACACCATTAAATATCTTTTGGCACACGCACACATTAAACAAACACGTGCCATTGCACACAAAGCGTGTCACTTGTCTGTCAATCATAATTTCAATGACTGGAGTTTCCGTCTTTTTTATGTTTTCACCAAGAAATATCGAAAACATCGAATGTAGTGACAAAATCATTTTTGAATTGAGCATTGGAGCCGTCACTTTGGCGTGTTTCGGTCATATTTCTCATTACAATTGCTGAACATCAATTAGCGTTTAGGCATGAGAGAAAGGTTAAGGTATAAGATAGGAAAAAGATAGGAAAAGGATAAGGTATAAGATAACTGAAGTCGTTACTGTTTGATTACAATATATATTTTGTCAACAGGTAGACCTGTATATTACCATGTTATATTACCACCTTTATATTACCACCAACTGAAGTTTGTTTGTAATATAATTTTTTCTCGATACAATGTCTTGGAGGCAATGCTAATTCTGTGCACCTGGTTAATTTTGAGACTTCTATAACTTGACCATTAGTAAATGTACATATAGAGCTATTAAAAGAGTCATTACACGCTTCAAACATCAAAAACGCTTAAAATTAGGTAATTAAAGCTAGGATTTACGAAAATGGTTTGGATACTTTCATTGAACCGGGATAAATATTGCTAACATTTCTTATTCGTTACTTATTATTTATCCTTACTAGTGACTGAAATTTGAAAGGTTAGAGTTATTCACAAAACAGGTTAACCTCATTGGATTAGCCTAATAAGTCAAGCATCTGCTGCTGTGTTTTCAAATGGAAAACAACTGTAAATTATCCCATCTGTAGATTATCCCATTGACGTTTTTAAAAAGGGGTTGGCGCTTTATGTTGAGCAAATAAAAAAGAACCTAAGTTTAAACACCTCTTGCATCTGTGGCCTTAGCTGTGGCTTAGGACGGCTGTGTAGTTGGCTGTGAGGCTAGCACTTAACCATGTTAACCTGATGTGATGATCCACAGGTGATTCCTTTCAAACATTTTGTGCTACAAACTCTTTGTTCAGCTAACATTCAATATAAAATCGAGATGTCGTCAATATAAAATATATTCATTTTATAGCGACATATCAACAAGCCGATCAACTTTTCTAGGGGCTAAAAAAACGTAAAAGAAAACCGTGAGAAATCGAAGCATACTGTAGAAAAGGTTTGTAGTCTTGCCTCGCTGCGACACAGGGTTTGGAGATCATCTTGTCGTCGTTCACATATTGTCCTGCAAATAATGCAACCGCAAGGCTCGTCCGAAATATTGCTACTAATTGCGGTTCATCAATCGATTTCAAAAAGTACATTGTGAATGGAAAGTATAAACAAAAAATACACGTACGGTTTCAAGCACTTCCATCGCTGTGATTTCTGCGGCGTCTATTCACTTGATTTCAAATTATCTTTGGCAAGGAAAAAATGGATAACTGATATATGTTGAATAGCTGCCAAAACTATCAACGTGAAAAAGGCGGGCTAGTGTTTTTACCAGAACCGTATAGTAATGCTCGCTAATGGGTGCGTTTAACTCACACAATGATTTCACTCTCGAGCTTCCCTAAACACAAATTGAGAGTGAAAAGCATCGTCACATCGCACATAATCAGATGCAACCATCAATGCGTTACATTTTTAGAGCCCCGACATTTTGTTCAGCACTAAAACAAAACTGTATACATCAACAAGAACTCAAATCAATTATAGTGCAAATATCAGAACAGAGATACAGTACAAGTATCTCTTGTCATCCTCGCAGTCTCAAAATGCATGCCACCTCAGCAAAAAATAATTTGATGCCCAACCTTCTCAAGGTCGTAAAAAGGCTTGATCTTACTTAATTCTGTGAACGTTATTATTTCATGTGTATGTGTCTCATCTTAGGCGATTAGGATGTGCAGTTAAATTATGAACTTGATTTTTGAAGCTGCATGCTAATGAATGGAGACATCTAGCAAATATTTTTCTCTTCTTCAAAAAGGGCCATCATCTTATATGGTTGTAACAAACTCTGTGTACTATGCGATGAGAATGTCACACCCTAAACACTTTAATATTTCTCTGTAGAAAATGATGCGTATTCCTACTCAGCCGTAGTGTATCGTGATCAAACTATTGTAGAATTTTTATAATAATGGCACTCACCCGATTTTTTTGGTTAGCAGTTCTCCTCTAAATTAGAGGTGTTCATTAATGTCATAAATAAGTTCTGTGAGTCTATAGAAGTACTTCAATGAAGCGTGCTGGCCTAAGCCCGAAACTTTCATAACTTACAATATGCTTAAATATGTGTTTAGGATACGGTAGGATAAGCAAAGCATTTAGATAAAATGATCCTGAAATTTTTATTAATGTCAGGGAAGTATATCGCATATACATTCAGTACGCACGAAAATAGTATTGCAAAGCTAAGTCTTCCAAAGACTTCCCAAAGGGACGCATAAAATAGCAGAACGCATAAAACAAATGAAATAGCAGACGAATGAGGACGAAAGAAACATTTTGGAAACTGATGTTAAACGATTACTTATTTCGAACAAAAATAGTGCATTTTCATACACATCAGTTACAAGGCAAATGGTTCAACTGCTTATAAAGTTATTTCAGCCTAAATACATTTTATATTTATATGAGTTCCATAAAAAAGGTGTCCTAGACAAGAACTTATTCCAGAAAGAAGTTTGACCAAGATATTTTTCATAATGTAGTAGCAAAAAATATTTTACCTCATTCGGGCGAAAACGGGTGCCATCCAATGGCACAGCATGTACATGCTAAATTTTAGGAGTAGTTTTTGGTAAACGATGCGTGCAAAAACGGAAGGCAATGTCTGTTGTATTATTGTTCAAAAAGCGCTGGCAAAGGACCCGGGGCATAGAGGCAAGTCACGTGTGTTTTTCATGAGAGCGTTGGCTAGCAATAAAAGAAACCGACTTTCTTAGCAAAAGCAACACGACTCAAGGAAGAAGGAAAAAGATGAAGATGATTCTTTTCTTGACGCGTCGTGCCTAAGCTTCAGCCGGTATCTTCACTTCCTTCGTTTCACACACGTTTCATCTCTGATTATTACATCTGTGATTGTCGAGCAATCTGGTGCTTCCACCTGGTGTGTATGTTTGTGTGCAGCACAAATGTAGGTATACTTTAAAAACGGGTTTTAATTCAGGTTAATTACTTCATTCGCTAAGCTTATTATTAGCTTATTATTGCAGTTTAATCAAATGTTATATGTGTAGGCTGCTGGCTTCTGCATAGGTTTCATTTAATGTAAATATTCTGCAATCTTTAAGTCAAAAATACTTAGTTTCTTTATCATAAACAATACATATTATACATAAATATAGTTGATTAATTGTTCCAATTTATCAATAAAATAACTCAAAAATGGGAATTGGGGCTTGGTGTTTAAAGTGTACCAATATGAGCTAAGCTAGCTGTATGCGGTTGAATTCTGAGTACATGAGCACGATATAGTCTACTTATGTTGTGGCTGGTCGTAAAGTAGTATTGACGTACTTAAAATACAGGTAATGGTTTTACAAATGATAAAGACTTTTACGCAACCCTAAACCACTACTTTAAAAATTATAGAATAGATAAGGAGCTTGGATTTGGATTCCTTCGTTCACGCGTGATTTTATCAATGAATTGCGACGACTGGTCAAATAACATTTAAAAAGTTTACGCTATGGCGATAGTGTTTTCTTGTACCAGCGCCCGAAGCCACATTTCGTCCAGTTATACGTAATAGAATATGCTACGTGTAGTTTTTACTGTGCTCATTGAAAAGAATATCGAAACCTCTTTTTTATGAAGCCGTTTTTATGCACCAGAGTAAACTGGAGACGCTGCTGGGTGGGCGGCGAAGGGTTTCGTTGAACGGCTCTTTGTCTACTTCCCTTTCTGCCTCCCTCTTGCACTTCCTTACCTCTTATCTAGGTTACGTTTCTTTACATGTTCTTTGCAGTTGTAATGCCGCACGTCAAGGAGGAATGACTGCCAGTGAATATTGCCGGTGCTAGCTTGTTTTATGGGCTCGTGAATTCCCGTTTATGTTACTGCTAAGTCTGCTGTGACTGCAACTCTACTCCAAGTGTAGCGAAAAAACAGCCTTTACCAATTCACATACCGTCACATGCTTTCATTGCTTTTTTCGTTTTTCGCTCATATGTTCTTGTACTTGCATGCCAAAACGCCTTTAGTTATCTTTCTATTAGTATTAGTAGCGTCGTTCACAAATAAGTCCATAGTAAACGAATATGCTTAACAAATAGAGGCAGTAAATGGCTGCCGAGATCCTGAGAGTGGCTACGGGCAAGTGAATTGTGATCTGCATAAGTATTATCATTTTTATACGAATTTTTTGTATCGGCTCAATCATAAAAAGTGTCGTATTCAAATTCGAATGCGCTTATGTCAGTTAAAATTGTCATTCAAACTGGTCTATCAAGTAGTCTGCCAAGGAGAATCGATCAGTTGATAACTTCTAGTTATCATAGGAACTGTCAGTAGTTTTGAACGAATATCATCTGGGGCGGATTTCAAGTTGAAACTGTACATAAGATCTATTTGAAAGCAAAGAAGTTTAGTATTTGTCTTATTGGTAGTGACCTTTTTTGGGTTACACTATTGCGATATTGAGATGGAGCTGGGAAAATTGTTCCGCTCTTAGCAATTATGCAGCATATACATTGGTAGGGAATTTGTGATGTTTAACCGTTAGAAGTTTAACCCTTCTAAAATATTTGGGTAGTCAAAAAGCGTTCTAAAGAAGCCGTACGGTACGCCTTCAAGCCTTTTCAATTTTAGTCGATCACTTTCAATTAGAGGTGGTCTTAATTGACAGTTGTAATAGACTACTGTACTATCTGCATTTATATACAATTAATATTTGAGATAAATACATCGGACTACTACTTTCCTTTGGCAACCCCCTCTGCTCCGTGGCTTGACAAAATTATAGAATTTTGTGAAATATTACTTGGAGATATAAACTACTCCGTGTACTTTCGATGCACATTTTCGATCTTACCAGGTTTGTATTGTATTAGGGTCAGTAGCTTAACTTACTGGCGACTTCTTGGCGGGATTCGCCCCCACCCTCATACATCAAATAGGAACAATGCTTTCAGCCTAACTAAAGACTCATTGAAATTTTTTCACCCATGGTTCCTCTATTATCGGTTCTTTCAAAGATAGGGTGACACGCCCACGTGTTAAAGACCTACACTTATTGAACGGGTCTCCAGAGATTTGTAATCGATTCGAGTCCACCACTAAGAAATGTTCTGTTGCGTGAAATGCGCGCCGTAAGTTTACAGCGAATTAATTTTTTTAGAAGAACAATGTAATCAGCTTAAACTAGTCAGCGCCCTAAGTGTCGTTAATCGCTAGTCCAGTAAAGTTCGTCAGACATTTGTTTAAATTATCAAAAGCCAAAATACAGACGCGTACGTTACCTGAACTTTGCTGTGACTAACAGGTGACTGACTTATATTCTATAGTACTGATGAAAGCTCGTACCATTAAAGGTGAATTGCGTATTAACAACATTATCGTTTATTTGTTGGCAAAAAGCTGATTATTCAATGGAACGACCGAACACCCTGCGATGGTTCGGAACTACGGAGGACTACGCAGAAAACTCAATTGGTGAGCAGTGTGCTATTGCAAGATATTGTCGAATAAATATTCGATGCAAAAACGGGAAAAAGGATAAGTGTTCCGCATCAAGCGTATTGTCGGAACAGCACTATGGGGACCAATATGGCGTACGATGTAATGTACTTAAATAGGAATTATGCTCTTCAATAGTAAGTTTTCTGGTTCTGGGGTAACATAAAACATAAAACTAATACCGGATAAACGCATATGGGTTAT
Source organism: Tropilaelaps mercedesae (assembly GCA_002081605.1). NCBI lineage: Eukaryota > Metazoa > Arthropoda > Arachnida > Mesostigmata > Laelapidae > Tropilaelaps > Tropilaelaps mercedesae. The sequence goes on from MNPL01011493.1 coordinate 18,199, forward strand.
TTATTTTGGTTATTGAACCTATTTTATTTTACCCTTGGTTTTTCAATAAATGGAGTTTGGCTCAAAGAGATTACATTGCTAGTGGCTCTTATAGAGAGTTTGAATATATGAATAAATGAGAATGTCTCGCGTTTTACGTCTACAAAATCACAGCTACTAAATTATATCGATTCATCATCGCCTCAACTCGCTAATGACAGACGGCCGACAGAATCTGTTACGATAAGCGCTGAAGCATTGTATATCGTGTGCGCCTGATTCAAGTAGTGTGTACGGCGCACACCGTAATGTTCTATTGGAAGAGAAAACGAGAGGGGATTGGTGTAGAAGGGGGAGCAGAGAAGCGAGCCTTCAGATATTTGGACGATGAAAACGGTGGCTGGGTGGTAGGTACACCACTGTGTTCCGATGATTCATCCGGCCGTAGCGACGGCTGCGCCAGTAGCTCGGGATCCCGAGAGACCCAAGGTACATAGCATCTCATAGGGAAAACGGCATAGCTCGTGCCCGGCAGTCGGTTCCAGTGGAAGCGGGCTTTGCTAACTGCTGCTCGTTACCATTAAGCGGAGATATGTGCGGAGAGGTTTTCGTATGACTGGGTTGTTTGGGAAGGAGGCAGGGGGACGAAGAGCATGTGAGGGGGCATTGACCCCTTCCACCAACAAACTGTACGCCTCAGTTTTCCCCCGTAATGGGTGAGTGAATTGTGGCGTCGATGGAAGGTCCCTGACTCGCTTTGCCACTCTGTTGTGGAGGGCTCTATCCCGCACTTCTCGTCAGACTCCAGAACCCTCGAACCGTGGATGCCCTACCTTCGTAACGACAATGGTCGTGATGATAACAACGGGTCCGCAAACGCAGCAGACGAAGTCCTACCGCTAGCGGAAAATCGACCGTACGGAAGTTGAAATCTAAACTGGAGGCGCGAGTATGGGCGAGCATTCGCCATATTTCCCTGCTTTTGGCCTGTCTGTCTGTTTGAATCTGTCTTTCCTGGTAACGCACTGCCACCCAGCCTCATCCGTTTCATTTCGCATATGCTGGACCACCATGGATGACTCCCCGAGAGGCTAAAGCGCAAGGAAAGGCTAGGATGGGAAGATAGCTCTTAGCTGGTGCACCCCAAAGTCAAGTTTGACCGGACGGAAGCGTAGAAACACAGGTTTAGAATGAAAATAGGGAAAATGGAATGACAGGGCATTGGCGGATCGCAGGCATTGGGGAGACACATTCGTTTGCAATAGAAATGTCGTTGCTTGAAACGTAGAACTGACATTGGTTACTGCGCTCTAAGGGTGAAAGTCGAGTGGGTATCTGCTATCAGGGTAGCACGAAGACAATTCCGAGAATTGCTGAGTCAGCCACCCGCTTGAGCAAAGGATGCTTACTGTAGAAAGCAAGATGCATCATGGCATGATCCAAGTTCAAGGCAACGTAATAAACAGAAACGTTAGGTTAATCCATACTATTTGAGCTCAGATAGCCTCAATGGTCCGCTCTTCAAAAGCAGAAAAATATTTGCAGAATTGTGAAACTAATAAAACGGTTTGAGCGGATTTCTCAATAAGTTAGCAGCTTACGATGTAGATGGGTGCCTTCGTATTCCATATAAAAATGCTATTCTTTCCAAAAGTATATTGTAATACTTTAGAGGTAGTGTTGGTCCCTCCTATGTCGCGTATCAAAGCAGAAATTAACTCAGGGTTGTTAAAGCATGACAATTGAAGGGGTCTGAACATGTCATTTTCCTTAAAGCAAATGCGAGGCGCATCATTTAAAACGAGGTATTCAGATATAACATGCTACGCGAAATAGCTTTTCAGAAATATACCATTAAGTTTTCTATATCCAAAACATCATCAAAGATATTTAGCAAAAAATGATAGGTTTTCTCAACTTTTTTCCAGTTTTTATACCCTAGTAGAGCTCGCTTTTTGCTTGGGCCTATTTTCTCTATTCCTTCGTCTCCCTCTCTCCCGTCTGTGTGGTTTTTCGCTGTCAAAGGTCCAAAGAGATTCTCAATTTTATGTTGGAATCTCAAAGCTCAATTACTCTCCAGCTTCTCTTGTCTGTCCTCCGACTTAGGGCTACTCTTTAAAAAGAGCTCAGAAGACAATAAGCTTCAAGTAAACTGAATTTCTGGAAACCTTGGTTGAGGGTTAAGAAACCATACAGAAGTACAGAGAGGTAGAGCCTTTGTTCAATTATAGCGAACACGACGAGACTATGTGCCGACTCGTGTGAGCGCACTATGCTTAAGAACATCGTATGGGAAGTGTCGGTCGGTCCATTTTTCTCGCTCTTCCCGATGAGAAGTCTAGCCGCATATTCAACTCTAATCGAACTGTTTTCTATAGCAGTAAGGTTTGCGCAGAATCTGTGAAACATCCCGGAAAAAGCCAGGTAGTAATGTTACGTGCAGATTTGAATATTGCCCCCTTGTAGTTTGCAAGATGAGAGGAGACAACCAAAAGACGATAGCCACTTGGTGTAAACTGACCATGTCCTCTGCTGGCGGAAATATTAAACCTTTGGAGTGACAATCCTTGAAGCAGGTTGTTAGTGGCATTCAGTGGGCTATTCTGTGAAACCTCAGAATTATTGCGTGTGGTACATTATGGTGTACCAAAATTTGTTTTAATAATAAGGAAACTAAAAATATACCTAAGCTATACCATAATTTGAGCCAAAAAACATATTAAATGTTTAGACGTCGTGTTTGATATTTTGGAAATGAATTGCGTTTGAAGGCAAAGCTCACGGAAAATATGATGATACGAACTAAAATTTAGGATTGAAAATATTATTTTTATGTTGCTTGTAGGGCTATGAAAACTGTTCGGTGCGTTCGCACTTTAGTTATCTGAATTTCATATATATTTGGGCGTGCATATTGACATATTCGATCCAAACATGAATCCAAACACGGCAATCGAAACTGAGTCGTATATTTCCTTACATAAATAATGCTCCCAATGCGCATAGTTAATCTTTCTATTTAATATGTAAAAATTATAAGAAAGATGAACAACTACTAGAAAATGGTGTCTTACCCCAGATGGTATACCTCCCATTATTTTTAAGAAAGCATCTTGGTATATAAAGAACCTCTTGCTATATTCTCACCAGGTCTTATGGGTGAGCACTTTTACCGATAATTTCTCACTTCTATATATACATATTTTTTTGTCATCAAATATTCAGTTCGTGTAGGTCTGATACTTGTGTGAAGTAGCTAATAAAAAAATCACAAAAGAAAACCGCGTGGTAAATTAAGCAGGTTTTTCCACAGTATTTGCGCAGACAAGTGTCTGTACTTTTATAAAACGTCTCCGTATTGTCGACCGGGGGATGAAATCTACGTATTGCATATTTCGCACACTTGTGGCGATTCGGTTGCCCCCTTCATCGGTTACGGAAGATTTACAGACCTACTAGGCTACTAGGTTTATGTTATTTTCGTTCTTTCATGTGTGATAAGCCTCACTTTTGGCAGGGTAAGCTTCAATTTTCCCCAAGCTGAAAGTAGAAAATCCTCGATACGGAATGATGTGTCTGCCAGCCAATATACAAAATAAATTTCGATTCCCATTTTTCTATACATAAAAAGGTATTAAAACAAATGTTGCCAACTGAAGGCCGATAGTCCGGCCTTAAACCTCCTATATTCTATGTTACAAACTTTTGAGAGACCATATTTTGTGCTACTTATCTTTTAGGAGTTAGGTAATTAATAGAGCACGAATTTACTAAAAGAACATCAAGAAGAACTTAACGTATTAAGAATTGCCCAGGCGATGCAAAAAATGTTGGATTGCGTGTACCTTGATTTTCGTAAGGCTTTTAACAGCGTAAACCACAATAACCTTTTCACAAAACTAACCAATATATATTCGCGAAGCCTGCAACAGATCGGTTATTATCTAATAAACAGAACAATTTATGTCAAATTAAGTAACTCCTTTACCAGCTATGAAGATATATGTCGTATTACATTTCTATAATCATCGTTAACAATAATACAATTATAATCTGAAAAAAGTCATACGATTTGAACCGCGTTAACGGCGTATGCAAACACAATCAATTTTAATTTCCTAACTTTTTCTCGAACAAACACACGCCTACCTTGACATTACCAAAATTATAAGATTTAATACTTTTCATGTTACTAGATAGCGCAATAATAAACGTGATCTATATATATTTTGTCTTTAACAAAAGTGTGTTTACACTGAAAAATAACATTACATTGAAAATATAACTGCCAAAATTTACACTCTTGTGGATTGGCTCCGGTAGAAGCGGTAACAGATATTGAACTATTATTGCAAACTACGGCAAACATGAGAAATTGCGCATTTTTGCAAGCAAACTGCTAACCAACGTGATTTATACGTAAGTTTAAATCTTAAGATATACTACATATTACTATTGTATCACAAGTAAGTTTTGCAAGCCGCTAATAAGTTGCTAATTTTTCGTGTGACATATCAGTAAAGTGACATCACAATGAATTTGGCCCACGTAATGAAGAAACCTTTGGTACTTTAAGAGAAACTTATTTATCAGTTTTGTTATTCCTAGTCAGTTGTGCGTACCCGGTCAAGTCCTAATTCTATGGTATAAGGATAACGGGCTTATCCGCAGCCACAACGCGAACAAGGCTCCTTTCCAATAACTGGAATCCACTCAGTTTTGCATCGAAGTATTTGTGATCACTTACATCGCTGATGCGAGACGTACACTATCGCCACTTATACCAGTCGGCTTATTATTTTTTATGATTGTTTGAGATATGGACCTATGCTAAACGCACTACCCGATAGCCATTTTCATCTGGTAGCTCGACAAAGCAACATTAATTTCTGTTTTATTTTTTTAGGTTCAGTGTTAGTTACCAATTACTATTAGAAGTAAAGACTTACACATCAGGTTTCCCAATATGCTAAAATTGAGCTTCAATATAAATTTTTTGACTTCCGTTTGAGTGAACCTGTTATTAATTACGTCCGGCCGTAGCGATTTTAATAGCAGGTCTGCGAGGTCATTACGAGGAACTTGTGTCTCTTGTCGCTCGGTAAGCTTATATAAGAAATTAAGGCACCATAAACAAACGGATTGCAATAGATTTGGGTAAAAATGGTCCGAGCAAGACTGTGCAGCAATATAGCGTGCAGTAATGTACTTCAATCTAATTTATATAAAAATATTGCTGACGATTGGAAGATCCGTACTTAGGTGGTACAATAAAGGAGGAAGTTTTTTCTGTTTGTAAACTAAACCAAAATAAAATAATAAAACTTGCCGAAAATGCCTGTTTTTTGTTTCATATCATATTACAAGAGCAATTTTCAAATTCCTTCTGCACAATACTTATCGACAGCATTTACACTAAACTTCTATGGCCTCAGTTTCACCTCGCTTTGTCGTACAACAATAAAAGAGGGACAGAAAGGGGAGAGGAAAAGAGAGTCACCTCACGAGACTTCACATGGGGTTATTTCAACGCGATCGGCGCACATCCCATGTCCGCTATCATTTCATATATAGTCATTGACACAATGAACTTAGCTGGATTCGGTCGAAGTGGCTTGAGCGTATCTGCAAATTGAATCCAACCCTTTGGAACCGAGTTATGTGTTAGAACCACAGCCATCGCCAGCTCTAGTGGCAAAGTTTAGCATTTTCGATGCAACACTCACTTTTTTGTCGAGCTCGGTCGCTTGGTGCATTCGTATGCGCCTTGCGACTGGAGGAGACACTTAGGTGCACGGGTTCGATTCCTGCCGGTGCACATTTACATTTATATGGAATTCGACTTACGAAGTAATGCAAAAACTGCTACCGTGGACGCTAAATGTTGGCTGATGGTCAGCTTTAAAAAATATTTTAACACTCACTTTTATATAGGCTCTATTTGTCTTTGAATAAGTACAATATATTCAACCGATTTTTAAATTGAACGAAAAAGCGCTCAACGGTTTCCATCTCGACGAGACAAAGCAATTTAGGGCGCAGATAAGCAGAAGCTTTGGTTTTCTATTCAAAAACAGTTCAATATCCTAACTTTGTTTTATCAAATTGTAATATACCATCACCTTTTTTGTACGAATTTTAGGTTACGTTGCCTAAATAGCCACAATAATCGCAAGTTATAATCGCGTAAATCTTTATTATACTAAGCTTGTGTACGTCGTAACGAAGCAATTTCGCTTGAGTGCCTGAATCTCATCGGTACATTATTGGAACAGTCTTTTTTCTACTGGCGGCTGCTACTGGCTTATCGGACTTGTTCAGTCCTTGCCACAGCGCCTGGAATTGAGACACAAGGCTATGCTTTTTGTTATATGCAAATTTCTGAAAACTATGAAAAGTGACTTGGCCTTGGCGGACGAAAATTAACCCTTACGATCAACACACAGACTGCTTAGTGTTAGGCATACATTTAAATAGGATACTTGTATATCTCGCTCTATTTCATATGAACACCACGCTCTATGACCAGTCTATAGCGCACCAGTACCAATGTAAGTGAACGCTCGCTTAGCATTTTACGCTAGCTTTAGATCTTTCAGTTTTTCTGCGGCTCGTCTATATGGCTCACGTACGACACACTTGGTCCTCAGCACCCATTGCATTGTATAAAGCTCTCTCTATCCGACTCGGCATAAAATTGAAACATATTTCTGGACTAGGCGATTCCAGGGCTAAAGTACAAAGGACCCCCAAAACACTTTATTCAGGTCTGTCTAGAATAGATGCGTCTGCTTCGGAACAATATATATGCCAATTAACAGATAACTGTCTTAAGCAGATGTTCATGGGCAGAGCTACCTCAGTTTATATTTGCGTCAATGCGCTGGCCATGCTCCCGTTTCTTACAAAATTTACGTCCATTATCTTTTACAACTCTAAAAATTACACAGTAGAATGTTACACATTTGAAAAACATCGTACACTTTGCCGACACCAAAATTGCTATACATTAATTTTTTTTTCGAAGGATGATGTTTTTTTCGAAAAAAAGGTTATACCAACAACTGGCTGTTGAGATTTATCAATATGATGTTCGAACCATACACCTTCCGATCATTACATACCAGAACCAAAAAACATCAAACTCACAGACCCGAGAAAAATGAAGCTGTTAATAATAGAATTTAAACTACTTTGTTTAGAAATCATACAGATAATGTATTTACTGCGTATTAGATCTTTTATCTGCAGTTCAGGTTACGTAAAATATATCCAGAATTAGTTTGCAAGATAGCAATTATATTAGTCCGACCAAGTCTTTTTGCATATATGATGCTACCTTGGATCGCGCCGGAGTATAAATATAGACGTGCTAGCATAAACATTTTAACTGATTTAGGCACACATCTCATGAATGTTGAAGTAAACATCCCAATCGGGATTCTGCAAGGCACCCGAATTCAAATGGCCGTCCGCTTTAAATAGCTGATGGCTTGATCGCGGCTTCGGCAGAGGGCAATGATTGTGGGGCAATTCCCGAGCAGCGTATCGCACAGACCATCCATTTACTTAAAGCAGGTTACGCCGTTTTCTCTGCAGAACCATTGCACTTCACTTGGAGGGCGCAAAGAAATTTCCAATCCTTGCCATAGTAAAATCAAGCGAAATGCACGGCCAAAGATTGTCTAGCAATATACGAACTAAGCTGACAGACCATGCGTTGGAATAAAAGGCTTCTTCTTACGGTCTTCTAAGTGGAAGCGTTTAGCAGCGGCGGTGCAGATTGAAAAATTGCATATAAATACTAGTGTTACCATGTCGTTTGATATTTTGTTTCCAAATTTACACAATCCAGATTAAATAGTACCGATGCAAGCAGACAACCACAATGTGACTGTGAACTGGAGTCCAAAGAAATCCCAATTATTAAAATAATGGTTCACATGACTCAAATATAAACTTAATTGACTATTAGATCTTCTCCATTAAATTTAATCTTGTAAATTCAGTTGCGCTATATGTCGCCATTAAGAGTAGAAATCACGTAATGTTATTTGCTAGGTGCCATGCCTATTAAGTGATTGAGCAGACTGTATTAACATTAAAATATATAATCATACATATATTTACTGTATAAACAGCAGGACTGCATGTAAAGGAGTCGCGGGAGAACACTCACTAAATAGTTATAGGTTCCACTAATCTTTATTATAATCTTAGGTATAGATAGCATTAACGTTTAACATACAGAAATATTATAACCTACACAACCATTTCAGTTGGCCTGTCTATGTGCTTTCTGGTGGGTGCGGAGTTATCGATGCTTAGACAACATAACATTAACAATGATTACGGCTCTGTTACTGTACAAAATCACAGTTGATTTAAGGGGAACAGTTGATTGTGTTCCCCTTAAATATTCCGCTCATAGAGAAGTAATATCCAATTCGACCAGGTCGATGTTAATCTGACCCAATTAAACTTTACTATGGCCTCATCTATGGGATTTATTATTTAGCGCGGTTAAGGAAATACAATCCAGTGAATATATATTTATAAATGCGTTTCAGACTTAAATACGTTTATATGCTTTATCAGAGTCATCAACTAATGTAACTAGTGTAGCAAATAACAGCATTCCGCGTCCGATAGCTCGAACAGGAAAGAACTCTAAATTACGTACGTTCACTAAATACATGACGCACAAACCTTTTATATAACACCAATCTTGTCACCAATCTCAATTCACTTGTAAATGTAGCGTCTGATATATATTCATTTAGATTTAAAACTTTTACATAACTCGTACATGTGAAAAACATATGTATTAACAAGAAATAGAGCAATGCATCGATTGTTATTTATCTACACAGTGCCGGGCATAGCCGTGCTTATTTACAATACATGACCTTTTCAGCTCACCTGCCCTATCCTTGACACTTATAATAGACTATATGTAAAAGTGAGGAGTTATGTCAGGTATTTGGAAGAGTAAACAAGCTGCCGTGAAACAGATCGCTGAAAACAACCTGTCAGATAATAAAAATGTTGAATTGCAAATGGGTAGAGTACCGGTGTATAATGGACATCAACTGATTGATATTGGGGCACATTTATATGAATAATGGTTTACTGACTCAATCGACAGATATCAAAAAACTAGTATCATCGTGAGAAAACGCCTGCAAAACAGTATGGCCGAACGAGAGATTTGATAACCTAACTACTGACTGATCTGTTCAAAAAGCAGTAACTCCCCTAAAGACCTGGAGGACAAAATTACTAGGTTTGAAAAATGATTAGAATATTATTCACGCCGATACAATAATTTACGGCACAGGTTCATGTAAAGGCCACAGCTATTTCGATAGTACATATTTCAAGGATGAGCAGGTTCAAAAACAATTGAAGCCAAGCTAGTAGAAGTGAGAACGCCGCACCTTTCTTTACAGGAGTCCTATGGAACACAATACAGGAGAAATGCTGCTTCTAAACCTCAATATCCTCAACTTCAATGGGGAGAAAAATGTTGCCGAATTTGTGTTCCCGGGAAATCGATATCCAGCCCTGACCCATTTCACCCACCTATTTGGGAGTCCGCAGAGTGCAGACTAAAACTCTAGGAAATGGTTGCTCGCCCAGCACCGTTCTACCACCCCATCAGATTGCTTCAACCACAATGTTACATGTGATGCAGGCACCCACACAACAAGAAACGCTCATATTGCGATGTAGCAAGCCAGCCTCATAAGCCTGCTCAGGACAAGCAGGCGCGATCATATTTAAACGACATCCTCCCCCGGTGACTCCTCTTCGCGTCGACTTGCACCATCTGAGGCTCAAGTGAGGCTTCCCCCCTCGCATTGCAACATGTGCTTTTCTACTATGTTCTGTATGAGAGGGTCAATATGAGATAGAAGCACAGAATGACATTTTGGGGTATTAGGGATATGTAATTTTTTATGACTTGACGATTCAAAGGATAAAACCATGTTAAGACTTAACTTTCGAGTTATATTGTATGCTATATTGACGCTAAATGATGGAGCAAGCTTGAATATGTGCCGTGGTATTTCTATTTGACTACGGAGACGACGACGGCGAATTGCGCAAGAAAGTCTTTCATACAAATTAGTGCATTGCTCATACACTATTAACAAAAAAGCTAAATACATTACAAGTAATAAGTTCTTTACGATATGTATACAGAAAATAAAAAATTAAAGCTGTGGGTATTATAAGAACTCGCTGTTGGCCAGCTTGACCGTTATCTGGGATCTTTTATATAGGACGCACGCGCGGAAATAGGAGCAGTCCCATCATTGTTAATGTTTATGCTACAGCTATTGACTCCCTATAAGCAGCCGTCTTTTTCTTGGCTAATTTAACTTCCAAAGTGGTTTTTTTCACCTCCAACTTTTTACATGTCACAGATCATGGAATGTGCATAAACCTCCGAATAGCAGCTGCTGCTGCTATATCGATGAGTTAATTGTTTTTAGTATCGCTCCCACGAACAATAACAAAGCCTATTTAATTTATGAAGACTGTTATATCGGAGTGTATTAGTGTTGCTAATCATCTTGCTAAGCCACTCAGTTCGAAGTTTGCAAAGCTGTGAGCTTTATACCATCTACCATAAAACCTTCTACGTTGAGACAGCCATTGCTAGTTACTGGGCCTCAGTTAATCTATGGACGTATTTTTCGAATAACCTTTCAAAGATTAGAAAGACCACTCTAATTATATATTGTTGCAAAAAAGGTGGCCTAATGTAATATTTAGAAGTCAGTATCTGCTTAAATATTGAAAGACATTGAGTGGTCTTTTCTTCGAAAAACTTTGTAAAGGGCTATTAAAGGTTTTCTCTGTAGGGACGCCGGGAATGTAGCCGAAGCTTTTTATTTGAAGGCATACAAGACAGTCTCCCAGTTGACGGTTTGAAGCATATTCTATGCCGTTCATAAAATATGTTACGATCTCGAGGAAACGATTTTTTATACATGTCAATCTAATAGAAAGACCATTGAGTGCTTTGTCCAAACCAATATGAGGAAGAATTTTAAGCAGCTTGTTTGACGGTTTTGGTTTAGCATAAACATCGTAGAAGATATGCTTGGACTAAAACTTCAGGATAACGTAAAGCTGGTTCCTATTTATAGGTTTAATTGTGCCTAAAGAATAACAAAATGCAAACATAAATTAATTACGAATATGTCTCCTTTGACAGTTTTTATGTGCAAAGTGTAATTGACTTTTCCTGATTAGTCCTAATATACATTTGAGAAAGTAGAAACTCGAGAATAAAGTGCTTCGATTAATGAAACTTTTAAAAAAATAACTAGAAAGGCAACACTCGATTACACTACAATATAATATAAGCCGTTCTGTTCTGAGGATTCTAGGAACTAAATACAAAATGAGGAAGACTATATATACGCATATATGTTTTTTAGTTTCGATCTATGTCTAATCCTTCGTAAAGCATTGACTAAAGCCGGCTGGCTCACTGCGAATGGCAATATGTGCGTGTGTATGTTATATAATTGTTTTTTTCTCTGCGTCTACCAGTGGTTTTCCTCATGATAGAGGGTTTAAGATAACTGCTACTCTAAGATGAAAGGCGACTCCTTGTCTGCCAATGTTTCAGATTCTCTTTTTAGAAGCCTTTTCCTTCCACTCGACCTTCCTTAGTCGGTTCTCTCTTCTTCAGTTCAACCGGGTTGGTTCCGAGCCGTAGTCCTAGCTTGTGTTTCATGGCTAAGTATTAAGTAACCTGGCATATCTCGAAAGCTCTATCATAGACCAGGCTCTTATTGATATGACGATATAGGCTAACAGCAAGTTTGCGCCTCACTTACCTCTTGTTCTGTAGTCAGTCTTCTATTCTAGCTGCAGCCAGACCACATTTACAGGGAAAAGGTGTGTTACAGAAATAGACGCACATAAGCCTACAACACACTTGTTGGCTCCCGCCTACTTAGAGTAGCTCACGACATGTCAGCAGCTTTGTTACAGCTTTCCTATGAACGCTGCAAGAATAGTTTTTGATTCTAGAAGTCTTAAGCCTGGAAAAATATAGCATACACACATCACAGCAGCAAACTAACTTCATACGCCTGATCTTTGTGTTGGATCTCACTGGTCGTGCACACGTCGGCACAAACTCCAAACGTTTCTGGGTGAGTCCTTTCTGAGTCAACCGTATAAAGCGTGACCGAATGCATCCAGTATCATGTCTATTAAATCGTAGCCCTCAAATGAATGCGTACGTAAGTGAATAGAGTATTTAAGCAACTTGTCCAGAAAAATTCTTTCTAGCACTGTAAATGCATTGGCATTATAGATTTTACGAACGGCAAAAACATGAAGAAAAAGCAGAATAAACAGGAAAGTGGGTTTGATTATGTTGCGTAGTGCACGTTGTTTCGGCTAAAACTGATTGGAAAGCTATCCATTTAGGCTGTCATTTGTCTGACACATTTGTCTGGCTTTTCTAACTTGTTACCTAAGCAAACTTTGACGCAAAAATAAATTAGAAACGGAATTATAATAATCAGACGACTAAAGATGCTAATGTAACAATAGTTTAGCGACCCGCGTGACGTTAAGGTTCAATAACAAATGAATAACGAATGATGAACAATTAAGGGCAACAAGTGGAAATAACTTGATCAAACATTAAAGATAAACTTCAATGCATTGGATTAGTGCAGGTCTATGGAACAATTCAGAAAGGTACTCCTCTATGTAGAATATAATTTAACACGACTTTTGTCTAGGACCGTGTGGCTACAATTGGTCTAATTTTCTTCAATTTTGTCAGAAAGACAGAACACATACTTTAACAAACACGTGTGTAGTAAAATTACGTATTTAAACTACTTGCGTGATTTTCTCTTGCGTAAACAAGTATGTTCTTATTATCATACAGTTTAGCGTGGAACGCGGGTCACCATGTGTTCATGTATTTGGCCAAACGTAGGTTTTTCAGCAGAGGTTTCCTATACTATACAGTTTACGGCTACAACTCGGCCTGGCGAGAACCTCTTATGTAAAACACCAGTAATACCCAATATTTAAGCTAAAATCTTTCCGCCACTGTCGAAGGAACATAGATATCCGCATAATGTGAATTTAAGGAAGAGCCTCGTAATCCTACTGACTTAGACGTTTTAAACTTTTCGATATGATGAACATGGATGTCTGAACATGACGACGATCTTATACCCTAACCAATATGATTCGACGCTTTTTTACTCTAACCAACATGATTCGACGCCGTCGCTATCAGCTTAGCATTTCCATGCGTAATATGTGCATGTGTAATATAAGCATGTGTCGCATTTTTAGGTGTCTGACAAAAGGGTTCAAGCTGACCCTAAACTGGCAATTACCCTGTAAGATCTCCACTAGACTATCCGTTTTTCGTATCCACACATTGTCTCTTGTCAAGTGTTTTCCATGTTTGCACGCACCGTTACCAAGGGAGATGGTACCCAAATTCCGACTACGAATATGGTCGTGATGCCGCTACAAAAAAAAGATATCAACAAGAAGACATGCTGAATACTTACGAAGGTGTTTCAAAGAAGAAAGTTAATCGTAAAAGGCAGGTTGTTGTAAGTGCATGGTCATCTGAGGAATAAAATTGAATCTTACGAGTATAAACGCCTGATTCTGCTCTCGGATGATTATCTTACCGTCTGGGACTTCAGGACTTACAGGCGGCGTTCGTTATTATTGAGTTTACGTCAGGCTGATATACATGCGACAGTTATACCAAATGTTGACGCCGCGCTAGTTAGTATCTGTTGCAAGTCTGTTGCACCCTGAAAACGCGCTGCTCTGGAAGACGCTATCGAAGTTCCACCACTGAGGATTATGACAACGGTGTTAAAAATTTTCTGGAGATCCTTTGTATTGCTATATCGAAACTGCCTTTTGAATCTTAAGCACGCTTATTGAACCCCGAGTAGTGTTTTTATATTCATATATACATACCCACTTTTTGTTTTCTGCCTAACAGCCTTTCCTCATTTCCTCTTCCATACTGAAAACTTGCTTATTTCTTGTCTCCTATATGTTATAGAAACAGCATTCGTACGTAGTGATTATCATTCGCGACTACCCTAAACGCCAAAACTGGTAGCCAAATGTTCCTCACTTAAATCACTCCACACGATTATATAGTGGCTACTTTTTGCCTTGGTTAAGTATATATACATATACATAAGCAGAATTTTTGGGGGAATATATTAATAGATACTGCAAGCTCCTAAGGCTGTGTCTTTAAAAACACGCAAGTTGTCTGCATGAGGAATATTAAGCATATTACACAGAATATTATTCAATAAGGTTAAAGATCGGTCCAATAAATTACAGCTGAGCTCGGGCTTTGCTGGAATTCATTACGAATAATTGGGGTTTTACTACATATTGGCTGGTCATTTCAGGGACTATATGCATTAATGATAACCTAGTTTGAAGTTGGTCGAGTTAACCCAGAATATTTAAGCATTATAAATTTGAGTAATGGCATGTGATGACACTTAATTGAAAAACGCTATATCCTGGTGCTACAGGTGTACACCCGTTGTCAGTTGACTCTACGTTTTTCGTCAAACACCACAATGTAGCACCCCATCCCACTATACAAGTTAAAATAAGTGCAAGCAGATGTAGTTTGTATTAAAATGGGGCTGAAAGTTCTGTTTCTTTTAGCCTCACACGAACAGGGATTTAATTTTTATACCCTGAATTATATTCTGTGATCGCTACAAACGGGTCTCAAGCGGACGCTGTCTCTTCACTGATCCAGTAACCGCTACCGTTTAGTGGCAGTATTAGGGCTTGTCGGAAAGTTACTGTTCATCTAACATATAACATACGAGCATTGCATAGCAGTCTATTAACACTCAGCATGCGTGATTTCCGTCGCAGCCGTGACTACGGCGATCCATCGTAGCAAATACGTGATTGCAGAATTTGAGACTTTCGAGAATACTGCCCGCGCTACGTACATCCCTAAAACAGTTCGCGGCACAACTCACAAACCTATGTGATTGGATGTGGTTCACCGGCTTTGGTCACGCGGCGCTCGATTTGGCTTTACCATGACAAAAAGGGTAAGAAGAAATTAGCGGTGTTTCTTGTACGACACAATTGGTTAGATTGAATTGGTAGACGTGATGAAACGAAGCATTATGATTTCATCTGGAAAATTCTACGAGGGTAAAGTGTTAAAATAGGACATGTTATTCCGTTTGTCAGCTACCACCAGTGTTAAGTAGGTAACTATGCGCCACAATCAACTTTTACGTTAATTTTATTGCAATGGAAAGACAGTAAAAAATTATCCAAGAAAAATAAAACCGCGTACCTTCGGCTCTTCTTGATTATCACGCGAAAGCAATCAGCTGGGTGTAAACAATTTCCGTCGAAGAGGCCTATTACATCCCGCTCACATGCCGATTTAGCCTGCTTTTCTGAACGAAAGATCTCGAAGCCGATCTCCAGTACACATGACTTCAATGGCATATGCTCTTTTCACTTGAGATTATTCCAATGGAGACGTATTCTTTTGCTGAAACGTAATTTCAAGGTTGTCTTCGCAGTTTATAAACTCGGCTACCCAGGACAGTCACGCACGTTAAGACATTCTCGTTCACTAGACTTCGTCGTGTAAATCACCCGTATTTACTACATCCGCATTCTGGTTAGAAACGTATACCAAGCTTTGCTTTGTCAGGAATCATTCACAATAAAAAACGCATGAATATCCGATGAATTAATAATAAAAGTACTTCACAAAGTTTCTGCTAATAACGACATACGAATTGTCACCGATCTCCACAGTTGTACCTCACGAACATCATAATGCCAAACATTAGCGTTAGAACATCCACTGAGCTAAAGTAGGGACAAGAATAAATTTATACCGATCACCTTGTATAAAGACGCACTTTGAATCACATTAAAATAAAAGCAATTTTTATAAGATATACAACATTTCTCAAGAAAAATGATACATTCAGACCATTTTTATCAAACGGTAAGGTGCAAGTGGCGATAAATAGAGAAGACTTTTTTTAAATTAAAACACAACAGCAGTCTCTCACCTTTACGAATTCATATTACAGCAAATACAGTCCAGCTTCATTACCCATCAACTTTATTATAAAGTTCCTGTGTACTAAGTGTACCAAGCGCTTTGAAAAACAATACTAGTCTTAACAAATCCCATTCCTAACGCTAGAACACGTTATAACTAACTAAAACGCACAAGCAATTAGTGGGACAGCTCGTGGACTTAAATGCATAGGCTTTACAAAAGAGTCGCCTCAATGACCCATTTCAAACCTCTCGCTCCATGTCGGCACACAGAGCCTTCAAGAGAAATAAGAAAGCTTTCCAATTCTATAAATTAAATGGTCCCCCCACTCCTTGAATGACTAGAATCGAAAAATCTGCCGTGTGACAGAGTTGTATGCTTTAAACACACGCCCATACCACCTTATTTCGAGGAGATAATACCTGACACACTTTTAAAACAACGGCATCTATCGACTTCTTAGAATAATTGTGCACGGCATTGTTGCACGAATCTTAATCTAGTTTCGGAACAAGTCAAATGTTACTGAGCACATAAACTGGTAAGCTCGAATCAAGTATCCTAAAAAAGTAAGGTTGGAAGATATAGATTGCCAGTTCGCACACCTCCTTTGAAAAATCATACGACATGGAAAATTAAGTGTTTAGTGAATCAACTGTTTGCACCCTATTCAAATATCCCGTTCTTATTCGTACTTCTGCCATTTACTGCACACCCAACTGACGCGCGTGTTACCGTTCTTGCTAAAATTTTGTTTCAGTTGCGGTAGTGACTATGCGTTTAGTGTATTATAGAACTGCGCCATTTCACAAAGAGACAAGGAACATCTTTGCCACTGTGCCATTTATAGCTTGCTTACTTTGATCTCGGCTTCTGAGGGAGGCGCTGATATTAGTTGAATCGCGTTTTGATGGCTATCAACTGACTTGTCCGTCATAGTGCTGTATCCTTGTTCAATTAATATATGTGCTGCGTGCGTAAAATATCTTCACCGGGTGCTGCGAATGAAAAAGCGGCCAGGATAGAATGTGCTGAAGGCCATAGAGTTTTCAAAACCGAGGAACTAACTTAAAACTCTAAAAATCCGTTTGTACCTACTGGAGTCCAGTGCAGAGTCAGCTGACAATACAACAAATAAGGATGGAATATCAAAGGTAAACACGCAAATGCAAAACGAATGGAAATAAAGATCACGATCCCCAATGAAGGAGCTTCCTACGAATCTTGGTGGGGAGTACAAGGAACTCACCCAGAAAGTGAAAGAGTGTGTTAAGCTTAAATCTCTTGTTAACGTATGATCGGTGTACTGTTAAAGTACAAACTAGTGTGGTCCAAAAGGAGTAACAGTTCCAGTCGGGTTTGACGAAAAAGCTACGCCTACTTCTCTCGAAGTTAGAAAACAGGGAATTCCATTGATAGAGAGTATCGTGGGCGTATTCAGATGGCTAGTGTTCTTGATTTATTAATAGGTCAAAACTATTTATTGCATCGCATGGTTAGTTTCTCCCAGTCTTGCTTGTTGTTACCTTAATAAAGAATACTATTTTTAATCTACCATGCATTCCGTTTGAGCATGGGAGGTTCGATTTATCAAGGTCAGAAAAAAGCCTTAGGGATCAATACTCGTAAAGGTGCAAGGGCACACACAGCTCCAATTTTTGCTTGCTTGAATGTTCTCTTGTACACGTTATCGATGTGCTTTATTCTTGGCCGTTTTTGTAACGGATAGCATTCTGAAAGTCGCCTTACAAGCACCGTCGGTTACAACCGATGCGATTCTGCGTTCAGAAACTTTCACTTGAAACATGAAAAATAAAATTAGTTGGCAAGTTTGGTTCTGATTATTTGTGCTTAGAATGATACTGCTACCGCAACCCCTATCTTTGGTATTTTACATATCTTCGCTAAGGCGGTAATATCGAATACTTTGTCCCTTTGTGGTAACGTGTTAACTTATTTAGGGTCTGCAGCCCTTATTACCTACATACATGTTATCTTTACAAGATCTGTAACCGTAATATATTCAATATCCCATCAGTAGAACGCAAGTAGAATATGCTATTTTGATGGGAACAGAGGTACATGGAGAAGTTCAAAAGGTCGCGTCAGGTGGATGAAGTCAGCCTAAACAGTTTAATCGGACACCTCAAAGGAGCAATTTACCTTGCACAAAAACAATATATTTTCTACATCTCATATTTTTGATTGATCCAACTTGAATCACACCTTGGGGACCTTTGGCGGCCAGACCTTTCTCCTGCTTAATTCGATGTAGGTCCCGCGGCTTCTCTCGTCTGTTGCTGCTTACTCACACATAGTGTTTACAAATCCTTAAGATTTATCACAGAAATAAGGTTGCCTTCGATTGCTTTGAGGTGGCACTTATCAACACTTATCTGCCATTTTCCGATTATATTCAAGGCCGAAAGAAACGATCTTTTCTTGCCCGAGATATTCTAGGGTATAGACCTAATTACTCAAATCGGCATATTTTATGTTCCTTTACGAGTTGTGTGATAAGATGCTCCTTTAGACTGACGAATCATATTAGAATACCATTATGTGTGGGTTCAATTTTTAGTCGTTTTCGACGAGCCATGAATTTCCAAACGGCTTGCCAAATTGCTTTCCGCAGCTTGCATAACAAAAAGTAATGCCGAGGGTTCTAATGCTATTTAAGGAGGCTTTTCGGAATAATTTAATCATTATAGGAACGCGCTACGAAGAAGATTGGGTTTAGACGAACTACGGAAATCGCTTAAGGAGATGTGTTCTTTACGTTCGTACTTTAGTGAACTATCTATCATCGTGCGTTAAGGTTCGCCATCCTATTGTAAAAGCCATCCCGTACGCCGACAACCTCATAATGTAACAGATGAGCAGATTTCACTACAAACAAGCGCTTGCAAGTGTTAGCAAATACGTGTATACGATCATCTTCTAAATCAACAAAACGCAAAAAATGAAAGGAAAGAAAATATTTGCAGCGAAAGATTCTTTCCATATATATAGCACCCAGCTGAGAACGGTAAAGTCGTAGACTTACTTCAGCATTGAAGGCCATGGCCGCAGCGACCACAATGATACAACCACAGAAAACGGATCAACAACTGCAATGAGACTACTTACTGCCAAGATTGCGCAGAATACATTTTCTAACACTAGGGAGAAACTAGGCATTCTAAATCATAAGGCACTACACGAGACCAAACCGGTGTTCTCGAAGTCAGTCTTAGGCCTGCACTTGACGGATCGCAACCGTTTTTCTTGGAGTGGATACCTCTATTCGTCGAAGGCTTACGCTTGTTATGCCTTCCGGACCTCCTACGGACCTAAATTTGTTCCACTTTCACTGACTTAAGGCAGAATTCGACCGAGGTAGAATTTTCAATTTACGTCATGCTTACAACGACCATCAGCAAGTGAAAAGGTTTAAATAAAGTTAATCCATTCTTAATAACAAGATTGACTGCTTTTGCTGTTTACCGTGCGTAACGCAAAAACTCCATGAAGAAAGCGATATATGTGTCAGTGGAATATGCAATACTAAATATGATTAACGCTGTGCAGACTAATACACCAAAATTTAATTCTTAAATCCATTTTTAGATCCGCATGTCTTATCTTCGTGACACAACATGTACAATGCGATGATGTATTTTGATTCTAACATTCGTGTGATTGAACTCTTATCAGTAGCCTATTATAATACATGTATAATAGTAACAAGTCTTACCTATTCATGTTAAAGTGGTCAAGTAATTGTCCATATGCGTGCCAAGTAATTTAAATGGAGCCAAAATATAAATATGTTAAAGTAACTAAAAATCCTTTTAAGCCGCCTTTAGCCTTTCGTCATTACTTAGGCTTCTTCGCGGAAATGCGCGGTCTAAACATGTGGACGTCTCTCTCCGTAGGTTACTCTCATAATGTTTTCAGCGTTCCTTGAAAAGAATAACAGAAAAGCTAAGATCAGTATCTCATGCAGAATTTTGAGTACATACCCTACCATTGTGTTGTGGTGTCTCAATGTTTATGGTGCAAGGTATCTTAGTTTCAAATTCGCCCTACAAACTGTCTTTCTTAGCATTTTATTTTGACTATTTGTGATATGCCCGCACTGCTTCGACAGTAATTCGGGTTTTGTAACCATCATGAAGTAGTTAGTGCAAATGGAACTATTCAGGGCTACGTATTTTAGACAAGAATACGCCCTGAATAATTTTACTTACTTAAAATACTCCAATAAGAAATCTCGTATATATGTCCTCGGATGCCAAGAAATTTTGGTAATTCCAGGCCACAAGCACCGCATGACATCCGCGGGAAAATGCAGTTTCTAGTACCTATATGCAGCAAAACAGAAATCTGCAACGATCTTCACAGCGACAAATATATTTCGTACTCAATTTGATTCTTAAGTAAAACTCATGCAGAAAGCTCAAACTTCAAATAAACATCAGATTAAACAATTACATTAAGTAAACGTCCAACGAACTAATGTACAAGAGATTTAACAAACACGTGTCAAAAAGTAAACAGGGCATTACGGCGAGTAAGCTGATGCCTATTAGGCAATCCCGAAGTTTTTTCAATCGTCGTGGTTTAGTGAAATACCTTCTTATCCAGTCTAGCAGATTCGTCTTCAGTTCCGCATGCCATGAGTGAGTGAATTATAGGAAATAGAAATACTATTTTAGTGCAAATTGGTTGACAAAGAACCCAGTTTTTAAAAATAATGTATAATGTGACACACTTGAATTCACAATCATTCTTAGCGAAGACTGCAATACGCCTGGGTTAATAAAATTGGATAAAAATAACAACAAGGCATAATATTCCCATAGATGTCTTTTCGGGAATTTACTTTTGTCGTGGCATTCCTCGGGGTACGTTTATGCAAACCTTGCGGCCACTCGTGCTCAACCTGATCTGTGCAGCTAGACCTTCGACTGTATCAAGATTTTATTAATGTTTTGCACATTATTTTTTAAAGAACTAGACTTTTTGTCCATCAGTTTGGATGAAGATGACAGTCAAGTATAATATTTTTGTAGTACACCTTGACGAATGGTAAGGTAAAGTTTCAAACTGGGAAAACACTTAAAATTTCCTCGTAATACGAAGCTGATCATTACCATGAATGAATTCTTAGCCTTTGCATGATTCGTTCATAAGGGTTACACGTACTAGAAAACTCTGGATAGGCTATTTGTCATGGAAATGGCAAATAACTGTAAGCTTTTAGTTACCTTGCGGAAAACCATTATATATGGGTTGAAGTAAAGCTATGTAGTATATGCGTAATAATACTTTCATTTCTAACTCAATGGATCGAAAGAGTAAAATGAGTTGTTCGGTGAACCTTAGTGGTTAGCATTCAAGGAAGTTCTATATAGGCTTGTATGTAACAATGTACAATCTTATGATCTATCCTCCTTATAAAGTGTCCGTTAACAGTCAGTCTGCAGTCAATTCACCTTGAAGCTGTACCTCCCAACTTCTCACCTCTGTTCGAACAGTTATTAATCATCATCAGTATGCTACTCAGGCTAGCTGTCAGCATAATGTCTATTTAATCAGTGTCGCCACATAAATCATATTGGAGGAACAGAGATTAATTCTAGATGTGCAGGGCGGTATTGATTATTATAGGCTAACAAGTTATAGCTACTTCTGATTAAACATCGAATAGCAATGAACAGAACAATCACAAAAAGAAATCATGAAGCTTCCAACTGATTAGCGGCAAACTATTGTAAAATGCAAAAATCATATAAATTCGAATTATGGATTACAATTATCAAATAAATTTAAAGAGAAATGTAAGTAAAAAGGCCGTTGCATTTGAATGTAACCGCCAGCATGACTTGACACCTATTCAGAATTGAGTGTCTACAAAATATTACTTGATCTTAAAAAAAGGCGGCTTTGAGTTTACTAGTGTATCAGCTCATTCAAAGGAGCACGATTCAGTAGTAAAACCCTCCTCGTTATTGTAAAAATGTTCGAAAATTTAAATCAATATGCAATAACGTTTTGGTTTTTCCGGCCTCGTCAAATGTTTGTAGGTCCTCCAATTCATATTTTATTCGATATTAGATTGACGGCCTGCTCTCATATAAGTCGCGGAGTGGAGGAAGACGGAAATAAGAAAATAAGAGGCAGCACAAATCTAGACAGGGCATCTAGTTATCCGTTACACTATCATAAAGGACGAGTTTTAATGTTGCATGTAGTTTCAAAATTTGAGGAGCATTTGAGTTAGTTTAAAATATATCATATAAATCGTTGCTGCAGATTTAGTAACTAGAAGTAGCTGTGGTAGGTGAGTTTATTGCAATGTGACAATCTTGGCTGTAGGAAGTTCGTGAACTGATGAGTGTTTGTGTTTCTCATGGACTTGCCCATCTAGTCATTGAGCTGTCGAGAGTCTGTAACCATGCTGGTCATTGTAAAAATAATGGGAAGAATCTTGGACTCGCTTTTGGTTATTGATCTCCAGCTTATTAGTAAAGTCAATATCACTGAATCATTTTTTTTGCCTTACTATAACGTTTTATATTTATAATAGACACACATGGCATTTTCGCGTATGATTTTTATAACGGGAGTTTTGACACCAACGCACATTAAGATGAGCGAAATTGGAGAGTTTTTCCAGCGGCTGTCTAAACTTTGAACGTATGTATGTAGTATCTCGGTTTATACACGCTCTGCGAAAGTTTTTTTGGGCAGAACTCAGTCCGGAGATTAAAAAAACACATCCAAAAATTCCTTCAGGGTCAGACTGAATCGCAACAGCACGATTACATGGATGATAAAATTTGCAAGGCATCGATGTAGATTAGAGTACTTAGGAAATCGTCCTTCATTCAACGATATAAGGGCTTACTGTCGTTATGGTAACAAAAGGGTTCCTAGCTTTTTTATGTTTATAGTACTGTTCTTCTAATAATTTCAGCATAAGAGGTAGTGTTAAAAGAATATATCTCTTCCATCCAAGTGCGGTGTCACACCAAACGGAACTTGCTTATACTTTTATAGACGAATACAATTGTTCTGATTGAGGGTGACCAATACTGAGCCATTGCAGGACATCTTTCACCGATCACATATTGATGATCCAATTTCGGAAAGGCCATTGTCAAGTCAATCAATAAAAGCGAAGCAACGTCTGACGTGGACGATTAAAGACCAGTGGCACTAAACTCAATGCCTTGCATTATTTGAAACAAAACATAACACATTGAAGCTAATGTGATGGTGAACTTTTTATACGATAAGGCGCAACACAATTTAGCCAGAAATAAATTAGCATTTGCTCAGTTAGATGAAATGACATTATTTGTGTTTTGCTACAAAGGCTTTGCATAAAGACATAATATATTATGAAAATGCAACTAGGGCCGCGTTTTTAAAAGCAAAAAAAAGATAAAACATATGGTTATAAATTGTAATATTTAGGCAATAAGCGGATGTATACAGGGATTGCAATAATTGCTGTAGTTATACCAGTGGGGTGATGCATTACGATGGCACATTCATGAGGGGAAGAAGGAATAACGATAAGATTAACAATAACATTAAAGCTTGCTGTGCATACGTTCAAAGAGTATGTGCCTCTGATATAAAAGCAGTTCTGCGAAAAAATTGGAAATACTATAGAATATAATATACTAAATATATATATAATAAATAAATAAAATAAAAATAAATAAATATATACTAAATATTATAATATATAATGTGTACACATAAATTTTTATGCGGAGAAAGT
>MNPL01011493.1:42666-77570 GCA_002081605.1 Tropilaelaps mercedesae
TGTAATTTTACTTCAATTCTAAGCCTTTTCTGAAAATGTGCAACGTATTGACATGTTGTATAGAACAGCTATCCAAAAGAGACACTTACAAAAGTGTTTATTTGATTCATCGAAGAATATCGCTATAATGTTTACACACACCTGAGGAATCTAACTTATTTGTACTACCTATTATAACTAAAATTGCCGTACATATATGTGCGCGTTTGTGTATTTGACCAAATTTATCCTAGCTTTACTAGTGAACAGGTTCAATTATGTGATCGACATATTGCAGGTGAATGAGATGTTTCGTACAAGCAATACAGCGGCGGTGCTCGCAGTGTCATCATCCTTATTCTAAACCCCCTCCTTGTCTAATCCCGGAGGGGCCGATAGCCAAATACGTAGACCGGTAAATATAAGACACGTCCCGCTCATATCAAATTCAATTTGTTCAAGGTGCTGGCACCTGTGTTCATTCTGATACACATTGAAGGACAATGTTGGATCCCTCGGTATTTTTTCACATGAGACTTTAATCACATGCCCCTACAACTGGGATTTAGCTTTTACTGACTGAATATAGCTGAATAACAGAGGTGAAATGGCAAGTAGGCGCTATAATTGCAAATTCCATAGTTTAGTGCAACAACTAATAAATGATAACAGTGCAACACCCTGTTTCATAAGTTCCATGGGACTTTCATTTTTTGTTTCCTTTATTCCTGCCAAATTGGACCGGCGAGGATTTATATTTGTATCACGCTAACTTTTTAAGGCCGCGGTATCCCGACAAGTACCAATAATCCCTTCAGTTGTGCATAATGAAATCCACAATATGTAAAATCGTGAAGCACTCAAAGATATAGAAGCAAAGGTATTTCCAGAAAAAGTTCGTCCCGGAAACCATACTTGACGTAAATATAATTATCGGGCATAGGCAGTTCTCTAAAATCATCAATGTACATAATGCTAATTTGAGACATATGGCCCGCGCCTGCCCCTGCATTTTCTTGTTCTTGAATAAGACACGAGGATCTCCATCGCTTTTGACTACTGCGATTCAGTGCAATCGTCAATATTTTCCAGAAGTTGGCGGGCTCTTGGAAATGTCTGATGCCCCTTCTTTGTGTACCTATGCTGTTTATAGATTTGAATTTCTTTGCTTTTTGTAGTTTTCATTATCTAATAATATACCCCCAAGAACATGAACACGTAACACAATCCCTGACAAACCGCATCAAAGGGCCAAGTTATTTTCACCTTTTTCAATAGACAGCTTTAGTCTCGGGTTATCTGCCTCTCATGCTTTTAAAGTTGTTTGCTTGGTAAAAGCATTTCCGCCACACGCGGAATTGAATAAACATGAAAGCTTGACATTTAAACACGGACACATATACACATGAATATAAATATGAATGAAGATTTTCGACGATTTCAGTAAACACCATAAGTACCCTTCTTATTCATAAGTCTTCACAATTTATAACTCGGTTATAAATATTATTTATACAAGCATACGACATCGCCATGACCGGATACCAAACTCATTCATGTTTATTCTCCCTATATACTACGGGATCGTTCGATTTTACACAATTATACAACTTATTTGTACAACGTAATTTTGAGTCTCTGGCATTTGTCTCACACTGTTGTAATTTTCAGCACTATTCCACTAGTGACACTCATTGAGTGCATCTTTTTACTCGAAATTATTTTAATATTGGATATTGACTTTTTCTAGGGTCAGTATTATTGCTCTACACTATTAAGCTTTACGACCTTGTGACTTAGTGTTATTCCCCGCCCTGGTCAGCGTGGTTTGCTGTGTTGGTAATTGGAGATTTAGTGTGCTGTCCATGTTTCACGCACCGGTATTACATCGAGCGAACGCATCGCATGTCTAATTTTCCTCTTCGTTCTATGTTCCCGCGGGTCGGTTGGCTCAGTTAACTTTGTGCTTACTAATGCTAAACCCATTGCAGGTACGTTTTGGGAGTAGTATACCAGTTTGCTGAACTGATTTTTTGAGTTGATATGGGACGGAATTAGCATCATGTGTTTTCTCTTTCTCACGATCTTGCCGCCATTTATCGTGGTTCTTTCATAAATAATCTAGTGTATGAATTCAAAGCGACCATTCATGTATATAATCCGCCGGCTTGCCCTCTCAGTAGTTACGAAATTTTTCCATATTGTATGTCCAGACAAAACCACACAGGTAATAATTTGTGTTCAGTGTTTATTATTTGTGACAATGGTACCCCATACGGTTTCAATTGTAAATATAATTACTGTTTTCTGCCATGTGCATCCTTATATTTAGACAGAAATTTTAAACGAGAGATTTATGAAGAAATTCTTAAAATGTACGTCCACGTTATTTTAAAAACCGTTTTATGACGTTTTTAACTAGTTTTTAAAATATTTCTATGTAATACAAATCGCATTCCAAACGGATCTTATATTCTTAAAGTTTCCAATATAAAAAATGTGTAAAAACATTAACCGCTAGTGATTTACGAATGTTTGATAGTTATCAGCTATTTCAGGCGCCATCACCTTTTGAGGCATTTCCAGAAAAGCAAACGATTGACAACAAACGCGGAAGCAATAAAAGAGTCGTCAACATAAAAGCTGGAGTTTATTAGGGGTATATATTGGTATTGCAATTTGTTGGTTCAAAGAACAAAAAATATTTTTTAAGGCTTACCACCAGCCAACATTTAACGTCTACGGTAGTGTTTACCTATCACACCGTAATAACTTACTCGGACATTTGAAAATATTTCTGACCGGAAACTTGCTCAAAATTCATTAAGACACACCTTGCAATTTTACCACTCACAACCGTATATACGCGACAAAATGTTACAATTTCATTAATTACACATTTGTAACCGAAATACCCGCAAACGACGGTATTGACCAAATTACCAGTCTACGTTACTAAACTACGGATTTAAGCTCGTGCTATAAAAAATGCACGCTTTCATGGGACCAAGTACGTTTTGTAAAACAATGTAAAACGAAAGTTTGGCACCAAAATCTGTTATGCGATGAGTCTGCCTTTTGTGCTCATGCGTTCAGCGATCCCCAATTCCACTCGATCCGTGATCACAAACCATGTCTACATTATAATGAATGCTTCAGATCGACCTGCGTCCTCTGGTACAAATCAGCGGTACTATTTCTTAAGAATATTACATGGAAGACTCGTTTCTTTTTATGGTAAGCATAGCAAAGTTTACGTATGATGCAAACATTCGTTTAATTTTCATCTTTAAAAGCTGCAAAGCTAACGAGTTAACATAGCTAAATTCAAGCCGTAAATGCATTCCCTAGTACACAGGCTATTCTTGATCATTTTTTTTGTAATCAGATCTATTACTTCAGCATAAGTAGGTCGCCTATTTTTGTTCTGCAGAGCAACTCATAAATTATTTAGAATTATGATGTAGACATATATATGCGTTTAAATTGGGTTCATTGCAATAATTGGCCCCACTTGAGGTAAATTTATTTCGACCACCGTTCTTAATTCGGTATTTCATGATTTGCTGTGGTTGCGGAAGACATTGCATGACATTGCGGAAGACACTAAACCGCAGTTGGTTTAACTATAGTATATATCTAAAGATGTATATACTTAAGGGCGGTTTCATCACCGACATTTTGTATTACAGACATGACTTATTAACAATATTGTACTATGATACATAGATGATTATCTGGTCTTGATGAACAGCGAGTCAGATTTTTTGCGGGAAACATTGACAGGTTAAGCATTTACCGTCATGACTCTCTAAAAACATCACATAAAGGTGACAGTATTACTACGCCATTGTCAGTTCAAGGTTTTAAAGTTACTCAAACTATTTATGGAACAAAGAATTCGCATACGTCGCATATTCTTTCTTATAAAAAGTCGGACCATTTCGTTCAGGTTCGATGAGTTTTTCACCTATTATTTAGCATATTAGGTAATACAACTCTAGTCTACTTTCATTTACTTGCTAAATTCTGAGTTGAGCAATGTGCGCAAAGTTATCATGATATTTAAGCAAAATACGGAATGCAAAGCGATTAGCGAAATTCTAAAATTATGATTTGTATCTTAGTGGTAGACCCACACATATCAGATATTCGCCAGTTCGTCATCCCAATGAAAGGCTGTTACATGACATTATATATATATATGGCAAAAGCATTTTGTATACGCTCATCTTGGGGTGCCCACAGCGCCTGAAGAAATGCCTGAGGCACAGACACTTATCAGTCGAAGAGAAGCTTGAAAACTTTTAATAGTGACGAATGACTGCTGCCGTCGGAATTCATGTTCCTTTGAGTTCCCAATTAAGGTCCTAGGAACTCATGCCCGATAGTGCTTGATCTGGAAGCTGACGGATGTTTTTTAAAGCATGGGTAATCAATGAGACAAAGACGACGCCGATTAGGTTTGCCTGAAACTGTTTTACATGTTTTACTATTTTAAAATTTAGCTGATTGAATGCTTATTTAGTTTGTTAATAGATGTATTTCTGTGATTGTCAACTATTTTGTCATGGCTATACTTTTTCGAAGTGAACAATGCTGTTACAAAATGTTTTACGCTAAATTTACCTAACCATCTGGTTTCATTCTCTCAATTTTTTAGTGACATTGAGCTCTTTACTCAATTCGATCTTATTTATTTTTGAGGCGTTCTGTACGCTAATATTTTTATTATAGCAAGATTTGAACATTGCTTGACATAATGTTCACCGAATCACGCACACTACAATACAGTCCGCAGTTCAACCGTTCGACTTGCATAAATTTTGCAGTCTTAAGCTCTGCCAACGTACCATTCCCCCATACTATCAAGCTGTTTTCTACGACATTGTTGTACCGTTTCCTTTTATATTTCATGGCTTATTTGTCTAGGACTGTAGGCTAGTTGTAGGACTGACCTGCCCGCTAGTATTGTTTTTTATTTTCTTCGTATGCTTTGTTAACTATGTTTTCTATGCGTTCTATCTTTTATACGCATATTTAACCGCATTATCTAGTAATATATATATATATATATATATATATATGATATGTATATATATATGTATATATGTATATGTATATATATACATATACATAGAGATTCGTCTAATACCAAATTCAATTCGCGTTTTTTACTAATTGCAATAATTCAGTTTATCGGGAGCCTTGAGCTTTGTCAGGTACTTCAAGTTTCCTCATTTTCTTTTCAAGAGGCTGGGACATCTTGCCTTCGCCAGCTTATGTATATTCTTGAAAAAGTGAACCAATAAAAACCAAATGACTTCCTTCTAAATAGCTTCCAACCGTTTCTATGCCTGCTATACACCTATTTTTTCGAAATATTAATGTGGAAACCAATATTCCTTTACGTAAACTTTCGGTCACAATACATCTTTTATTACTGCGTCCCTGTTGCAGTTTCTGTCGATCTCTTTCAAGTAGGAAATTTTGACCAGTGGACACATGTATTCCTCGGAGTTTTTCAATCTAACTTTTTCAATATAATTTCACTACTCATTCCGTTGAAAAGTAAAACTACGCTTTTCTGTTTGGCAAGTTTTGTATTTAGTTCGTAGTTGACAAAATCAACACATCTAGAATTTTAAGCGTTTGTACAACATCTTTGTCTAGTACCATCACCTCATCTGAAAAGTGCAAAACTGGCATATTTATGAATTACGCCGCATCTATTCAATTGTGACGTGATTTTTTATTGAAGTAGACAGACACACGAACTCGTGTAGAGTCCGCTCCGTCTTTGCGAATGGCTCGGCTTCGGGGTTTGCAAGATGAGCCGTGATCGGTTTGCGACCAAGATATTTCCAATCATAATGATGAGAAGGCGTTTTTAAAATATATTGATGATGGGTCGTACAAAATTGCCCTACATGCATGTATTGTAAATTATATCAAACCCTGCCTCATGTATGTTTCGCAAATCGTAGTTTAATAGAAAAACAGAGTTTCTTACGGGAGTGTTCGTGCATAAGATCTAAATCCCTTAACCGTTTGTCCGTTCAGTGTAAGGTTGATCAGCCGTGGAAAGCTGCTCAACAAGTGTGTACCGCAATTTACGGAAAACTTTCCAACTGCGTTGTATTTGGAATTCGCAAAAATATATGACACATACAAATAACAATACGTACATATGATGAACTGAGGCTATCTTTCCCACACGTATGTACTGCAAACTGTGCCAGGCTGCCCCACGTGCAAGCTGCGGCAGAAGACTTCTAACATATTCATCCTTGGTGCTGTATCCAACTTAGTTCTCTTTTGTGGGATCTGTGAATCCCCAAACACGCCATTATATTGTACGTGTTCAACGTATTTATGAATATTTCCACCAATTGGCTCATAAAAAGTCTTGTAAACTCACACTACCATTCCTGAATGGTTCTATCCAATTTCAATGCTTCTGAAGCCTCCTTTATTAGGGCTGCTGTAATTATACAATACGTAATTATTGCGCTTTTTCTCGCAATCAGCAACTAACAATTTGTGTTATAATAGGCCAACTGAATTGCCTCTTGGAAAAATTCCTCCAACTAGGTCACCATCAAAAATCACTCTAACCAAAATTATCTAAAAAGTAAATTCACCCGTTACCCTAAAACGCTTGAAGATAGCATCATCAAACCCCGCACGGAACTCCTCTTTACTCGGGTAACTGTCGTCACCTTCGTTACCTGTAATACAGTTTTGAACAATTCCTATACACGTACTAGGTTTAAGCCCACTGAAATGAAAATCAATATCTATTGTTAGCTGTGTCCTTCGCTACTCGCTCTCCTTGTGTATTCTATGATTCGCATTCTGTTCTACTCAATTTCACTATGTAGTTACAGATCAAAGCACATGCGGATTTCACTAATATGCTGTAAAATAACCTGGCTTTCTACTTTTTCTGTTCTTTAAGCTACTTTAACGTGTTCAAATATAATTAATTTAACATTGGCTACACTTAACTAATTCAACTTGGCTAACTTAAGTTAGAATTCAATCGTTGATAAAAGAACAGTAACTTGCTATTTAGTCCTAGAAGCCCAACTCCTTCTTTTGTCTACCTCATTTATAATTTTCTTTCTTTGCTAACTTATAAGCCTTCAGATGTGCTAGCCAAGATTTTTACGTAATCTATTAGCGCAACCCGCTCTATACAACCCGTTAGCCCGTCCATCCCTTTTGCACGGTTGTTTTTTTGTATCTGACAGTTATTGTCGTTTACTGCATAACGAAACATGAAGGCGCACAAAAATTGCACTTATTTCATTGGTCAACTTCGCAGACTCTTGGAGCCACATTCAGCAATTATGCTGCTTTCAGGATTTTCCGTGCTCAATGTTCGGCGGCCATTACTTACCCCTAACCAGCAAAGCTCGATTTATCTCTTACTGATTTAACTATAAACACCACTTCTGAAGTTTCGTCGGCCTTTACCGACGAGATCTACGCTGCGACTAACCGGCTTTCCAGTATCCGGTAATCTGACATACTAGCTAGTATACTTTTTAACCAATTCAAAGCTGACGAGAACAGTAATCATAATTTTATTATAAATTTGGGCTCTCTCTTCTAGTGACACTCTTAGAGGTAAAGAAGCGAAGTTCTCAAATAGAAAAGGATTGTGGCCTGTCATAGCAGCTCGACATAGTACCCATGACCGTTGGCGCGTTTAGCTTTGTTCGAAAGTAATCACTAATTCTATCCTTTTTAGGTGGAACTTCTATACGTTGCTATCATCCTTAGCCTTCTTCCGGCATTCACCACAGAGAGTCACCAAACCAGCCAGAGAGTATTTTGTCCTGTTCTGACTACATACAGATAAATAATGACTAGAACATTGGAGTGAATAGTTGTCTCCCCCAACGGATCAAGGAACCATGTTGTTCAACCAGGTGCGACTGCCCGGACAGGCGGCAAGGCTGCCGGCGCATATGCAAAAAAACCAACAACAAAAGAAATAAGAACGAATACTTACTTCTTCTCGCGGTTCAGCCCGTAATCGATCTCACCTGGCCGCTCCCAGGACTGATTGTCCGGACGCCTCAGGTTTGGAAGTAGCCAGCACCCTCCTTCGACTCATTCTTTACCGTTATGTTGTTGCTGTTGTGGTGTGCAGTACGCGCAGATACACGCGCCATATAATCGTCGACTACTGCGGCCCTTTTGGCGTCGTTCTACGTGCGCTATCGCCCGAATGAAGATGTGCCACGCCAAGTAGCTACCGCTGGCTCACAGAAGCAAGTCGACCGTTATTAGAAGCCTGGTAGACAATTGTTATAAATTTTCAAGTTTTTTAAGTTAGATGAATGTGATAAGTTTCCTTTCTGTGAGCATCTAAACATATTGTGGAGGGACGCGCGAGATGAAGAAATACACAGATACTGTGAGAACCATAATTGCGTTTATATACTTGAGAGATATGCAGACATGTTAAGTTTTTCGTTCGCTTGCCATATTCTTGTATGGCTGTAACGTAACTCCTTATTTTTTGGATTAGCACATCATTCGTTATGCAAAACGAGGGATAGTTATTTAACCTGGAAGCAGAATCTAGCAAAAGATAGGGCCCCAGGAAGTAACAAATACCAAAGCAAAAAACTCTTGCAACAAATGCGCTTTGTTTTGACGTCCGTAATTATTTAATTCTTAAAAATTCGTTTTTTTTTTCATAATTTTATCAGCATAAAAGAAGGATTCTTCAGGGTTGATAAAAGGATGTGCCTATTCATCTGTCGCTCTAAGTTTCAACGTAGCTTTTCTTACCTTTGAGAGCAAATCGGAATTCAGCTAATGATCAATCTTTTGTTTCAGACTATCAACATCTTCTCTAAGCTTATGATTCTTCCTGAATTTTTTATAGTTTTTTTTAAATCATATTCAAATAAAGCACTTGAGAGTATAAAGCAATGAAACAAAGATTCTATAAGAAGATAAATATAGCCAAAATAGTGTTGTACTTTATCTTGGTCGGTCTTATAAAGGTCGAAACATTCAGTATCCGTTTCCATGATTTCTGTCTCGGATAAAACTTAAAATAAGACTTAAAAAGCAAATATGTGACGAATCGTCTCATCTCTGTCTCGTCCAATTTATATATACCGTATATGTTTCTATGTTGTAGAAACATACATAACACAGAAAGAATCGCATATATGTTTACCCAACGAACGCGTCATCAACGCTATCCTCATCTTCTGGGCAACCACCTTCACAACCACAATCTTTACGGAATTACATTATATCGATCAGACAGCGATAACTTCCTATCCTTGAGACCATCCGATTATCATCTCTCCGAGACTAATACAACATCCATGTCATTCAGTGGTGTATACCCGTCTAGAATAACACATGCACTGGGTTTGGCTAACGAACATACGTTGGTACAGGGGCGCCTCAGACTAGTTTTTTGTTTAGTACGCGTGATAAATCCAATACCGTTCGTCCTTCTCCTAGTGTCTTTGTAAAATTCAGTACCGGTGAATCCAGGGCGACTTGTGAGCAAGTTTTGGTCGCACTCGTTGTTTTCGATGAGTATCCTGTTAGAGTCTGCCGTATTTGGAGAGGATGCACTTCTGATACGGTCTCTCGCTATGGTGCCGTTCCGGCAGCTCATAGGACCAAAGTTGCGTGAATTGAGAGAGTTGTTTGCGTTACCTTGGCCTGTGTGGCTACCAAATCTGCTGGTGCAGGTTTTTATTCATGTTTTATAAGTGCAAATATTTCACTCGGAATATGCAAATAATTTCAAATTCTACGTATAATCATGTTGTTGAGTCTCATCGACATGCAAAGAATCACGTATTTCCTAGTCTGTTAATGTATCCCTATGTACTAGGAGGAAAAGGCTAGCCATCCTCAATAATATAATTTTAAGAACTGAGTAAATTTAAGATATCTTTAAACTAAAACCAAATACGTGGAAGAGCTTTCTCGTTTAAAGCTTAGAATCGCCTGAAATACGCAAAAATTGGATACGGTGTGTCAGTTACAAACAGTCAAACAAGACTGTAGAATGTAAGGTTATAAATGTGTGCTTTCTTAGGTTTTAAGTAAGATTTAACGGATAGACAAGTTTTTGCGATCTGAATCGTATCTTTAATGGTGCTGAAAAGTTCCTTCACTCATGTCAGTAGTTGCCCTCTGTAGTGATCCCTGATCTACGAAAACAACGAACGTTTCGTGAATGAGACTAGCTTATTCGGCTTCTCGCCGCATTATTGATCTAAATAGTTCCATGAAAATCAAACGTTTCCTTTAAGGGATTGAACCATTCAGTTGCAATCCTTGCAAAGTTTTCGACCATTTAGCATAGCAACTTCATATGGAGTAGTAGGCTTGGCGGTAGTGCTGGCTAGATACTGATTCACTGTCTTATTTTCAAAAAAGCAATCTCAATCGAGCGATTCAACCACCAATACAGCCGTTATCTTCTGTCTATATCATGAAAATCAGCAGTTTTAATTAATTCATCCAAAAAGAGAGCGCTATACGTCGTCCAGCCTTTGCAAATACGTGGTGCTAAAGTGGGATCGCGATACGTGTGGAATACATATGGTGCGGGGTATAGATGTCTCTCCCGCCCGCCTCTGCGAAAGAGAACGGATTAGAACATCATTCGCACACCATTCGCTCGCCGACGGAGTGAATGGACTTTGAGACAATAATGATTCTTCCGCAGGTTAACCTACGGAAACCTTGTTACGGCTTTTACTTCCTCTAAATGATCAACTTTGATCTTCATTGCAAACGTTACACTACGTACAGAGTACATGTACATCTGCTCAGATCATCCCACTAAACCATTCAATCGGTAGTAGCGACGGGCGGTGTGTACGAAGCCCCTCTATAAACACATTGCATCTAGCGGAGGAAAACGAGTTCATTCCAATGCCACCCGTTCTTAGCTGCTCCTCTTCATTCGTTTTCTCCCCACTGCCTAACACGAATCCATGGAGGGAGGTAGAGACCAAAAAAAGGTTATGGAATTAATCCTTACAATTTGGTTTCAGGACAGAACTTTTAATTGAAAAGCTGATACCCTGCGTGCACCTTTTTTATTGTATAAAGTGTAAAAGAAGTATATGGTTATTTTCGTAAAAAAAGCTGCTGTCGGCGTCATAAAAATTAAAGTTACTGAACGCTTGAAAAAACCTTTCCGTGTTTAACAAAGAGAACATGATTGTTTACTTCGGCTACCATTAAAATCGGCTCAAGACGTGTTGGCCATAATGCACACCTAGTTACGCAGATAAACTATAATTAATTCGGTTCAATGTGCAAAACGTTCTACGAATCATAATAAAACCACACTATCCACAACGCGTTTTACGAGTAACTAGCTGTGGCGGACTATTTTTTCCGCCAGGCACTCAAGGGACACACAAGTATATCTTAATAAAGTGGAGCTTTAAAAAGCTAAAATACGCTTGCATAGCTTAGCCAAGGCAAACGATTTTCATGAGAATACTATTGGTTTAAACACATACATTACAAAAGTCATACGTGAGGTTTTCCTCTCACCCACGCCGCCATTTCATTCACTTCTAATACGCCCTAAACATTACCAACTACTTCGCGTGGTTGTCTCTATGCATAGGCGCATTTTTAACTGACACGTAATATGCAGAACCCACAGGGTACTTTAGACAGGGTGACCATCTCTGTGGCGTAAAACGGCCTCAGTTTAGTAAGTAAAAAACTTCTGAGAAAGACGGCTGGTCTGTGACCTGAGATATGGTATCTTAAAGAGTGTGCTGCTAACGTCCATAATACGCATAAAACGAGGGCGACGAACGCTGATTCAAATATAGATATGTATGAGGTTGTCATAACGACAACGTTAGCTGACTTAGAATGTCGGTAGATTTGGCTGCAGAAATACTGCCATCTCTTCTATCGTGCAAGTAAAAAAAACATGTAATTTATAGATCTGTTTGTGCGGTTAATCAGGAGCGCTACTCTTTTATTCATCGTGTTGATATACTCAATACATAGAATTAGCCTTCATCTTCTATTACTACTTTTTGTCGAATGATCCTAATTGGCGATCGTTTAGTCGGAACTTAGAACCAACTATAGCTAAAGTCTAGAGACTACTCGTTCACTATAATATTATGTTGAATTCGTGTTTGCGCATGTGGTGTCACATGCTGATCTTGGTGTCACTTCTTTTACAAGCTCAAGGTATAACGAAGCTTACGCATTTCACGTGTTTCCACGAGACTGCAACTTTTGCTTGATGTCTAGTTGGCTAACTTCCACTCTGCCCTGTCATCAGCGGCGTAATAATAAGGTTGCTTTCTTGTGAACTAATATCTGGTCAGAATTCCCGGGTTTTCTATTGTACTGCGCATATATCGGCGTCTAGGCATCAAGCACACCCTTTTTGTCAATCGCTTAGGACGGACTAGCAAGCCACTTGATATAGGCAATGTTACATAAGGTTGACTATAGTTTTATTCGCCACGCTTCCAGTAACCTTCTTCCTACTTGGCGTCTTGGCACTTCGCCTGAGTAACGAGCAACACGATGCGTTTGTTAGCTTACTTTATCAAGGATCAGCGCTAAATCCGGTCATCTCCTCAGTTTACAGGTGCTCCCTGGCAAAGACGTGACCCGAATCCTACGATTTCTTTAGTGTGTATCAGTAAAATCGCGACAGCTTAAAACACGATAACCACCAAATTTCAATCCAATCAACCGGGCTGTATTCAAGATATATTGCAATATTGCCGTGAGAAAGTCCTGTTGATTCGTTAAAATCAGAGGTAGTGCACGGCCAAAACACCAACCCTCGGTCAAAAAATTAATCAATAAAAATACTATTAATGAGTCGATAAAATATAAATAAACGCATATATATACACCTACGGACAGGGAGGAGAAAAATAACCAGCTTTATGCAATGTTCATTATGGTTGAGATTTTTCATTTGTTTTGGACATCATTTATTTCAATGATATTTATGTTTTATATATTGCATACATTCCCAAATAGCCATGTTTCAATTTCAACACAGCATGGAAGTGCCCAGGCCCAGATACGTTATTTTAAACATACATGATGCGGGCATCGTCAACTCACACCCATCAAGACGAGCTAGAAGAACTTGATAAGATCAACAAAAAAAGTTATCTCCCACAGTAGGAGCATACGAAATACTTCCGAGCCTTAGATGTGGATAAGGCTGCTTACCGCCGAAGGCATGCAACGGTAGGGTGTTTCATGCATAATTAATTTACGTTTTACAGTTTAGACCTTTCGGAGAATCTCTTCTTGCGAACGAGTATCGACACGAGTTGCAGAACGAAAAAAGAGTATTATTGATACACGTCGAAATACGCTCGATCTGTGTTGATAAACATCAAACGGAAATTACAGGGCGTACCGCTTTAGAAAATTTAGAAGGTTTGCGAAATGCAGAATTTCAAAATCCAGTTTCAAATATAATTTCAAATCTATTTCGATTTTGCAAACATCATGCCACCCCTTAGAAAACGTGGCTTGAGGAATTGTCCCTATGTGGGCACCATGTTGAACCCCAACGTTTCCCGCTGCGTTGAGGGTTGGCGAACCCCTCTGTAGGAGTTTTAGTTGCTTCAAATAGAATGCGATAGTATCGGTTTTTGTCCGATTGGGTGCGCTCAAAGCTCAAAGGTCGCGACATTTAATGTATATCGGGAGGTATCTAAGGTCACTAAGTTGGGTATTTTGAAGCCGTTAGGAGCTTGTGTTGATAGCCAGATGCAACGACCATCTTGCCCTAAACATTCAAGTTTTACGAAGTGCTACCGTTGCCTGTACAGTCGCTGCTTCATACCTGGTTAATACTGCGAGAGACCGGATGGGTCATGGAACACGCCAAGATGAAGGAAGAGCGGAAGTACGAAGAGCCCCAGATGGGGTTTCTTATATCGCGTTAACATTTTAAGCTATGGGATTAATTAGCCCAGATACAAAGCGGTTTCTAAACGCCTAGGGAACATTTGGGAAACAGTATATCCAAAACAGCATTTGTCTCTCAGCACTTGTCCACCATCTGTCTCTTGCTTGGGAGCGATAAATAGTAAGGTTCTTGAATTGCACTTTTAATATGTAGATCTACCTTATTTATTCTTGAAAAAGTAAAGCCGAGTGTATTTGACGCAGATATATAGTAATACCTAATAATAGACACATTGTGAACAGTAGTCGTTATATTTTTAGTTGATGATTTCATGTAGATTTCACTTCCTCGTAAAATTAGCTATGAATTGGGCTTAGTCATATTGACCGTACCAACATTCTTATACATATATTTATTATGTTAGTTCTTTGTGCATGCAAAATATTGCGTGTAAAATAACGCAAGATGTCGAAATCATATCATTGTGTTTAGGATAGTACATACACCTTTAGCGTCACACTAGCGTATACATACCGTATAAAATGTCATTTGCAGTGTCGCCATTGCAAGGATTGCGGGTTGTTGCAAACTTCCGCAGTTAAATTTTTAGTAATGGACAGATAATTTAGAAGCTTTTTGTCATAACTAAACAATGCGAGGCTTTATGGCATTGGCTCCATTGAGTTCTGTCTATCATAGTTGCGTGCCAGGAGTTTTAAAAAAGAGTAGTTTCGACAGAAACAGATATGTATAATTGCCGCATCCATTCGAAGTTCACGCTTATGCTACGTGTTGGCTTGCATGTAGCATTAATGTTTAATTATGTGACTCAAATTGCGTTCTAGTTCCAACCAGTAAGCGGTTTACTATCCACAACGCAATCAATAAAGGGCGTAATACCCAGACGTACTTAGAACGCACCGAGTGAGCCAAGTAAAACAAGGAAAATTTAGTCGTGGTTTCATCGAAAGCAGCCCTACCCGAAACTCCCCGCACAAATTCGAAACGTAGAGAAGTGCTTGCGGGAAACGAAACGGCGAAACAACGCTCTTCCATTGTCCGTTTTCTGATTAAATTCCATAATCTCCCATTGCCAGTTACCTGTTGCCGCAGTTTGTGTGCAGTAATTGGGGCATCTCAACTTCGCAGACACAATCCCGTTGCTAACTGGTAGAACAGATAAAGCCTGGATTCAACGTAAGTGACGCAGCGCTACGAAGCTGCAGGCACCAAAGTGTCGAAAACTTTGAAGGAATCTAATCACATAAAAAAGGTGGGACACGTACAAACAACTTTTGTTCAAATCACGGTAAACGACAAAGTCTCTCGAATTACAAATACACCCACAACACTCCTAACCTTAAGCTTAGCGTGCAAGATCGTACCCTTGAATGGCACTTGAAAATACAAGGGTCAAACCCATCAGAGCAAGCCAGTTTTATGCGAGCGGGAACAAAACACTCGAGCTAAAGTAGGCTGCATGCTCAAAGCAGCAAGAGTACTTCCTGTGTTTACTCTCCCAGCTGCTCGAAAACCATGTGCTCTGAAAGCCTAATGTATGCAATCTACCGAAATATGTTCAATGGCTTGACGAGATGATGATTGTCACGCCATTTTCAAGGACTGAGAAGGGCACTCTACAGGTTGGATACACTAGTTGCTTATGAGAGGTTACTCAACAGCGGTTGAAGATCTTCTTACAGAAGGATCACTTGAGATCAACATCTATTTGAGGACATTTATAGTGAAAAGATTTTACGGGACTGCTGTTTCGAAACTTGCAATTAGGGCCAAGATTCACACACAAAAAGTTCGTAAGCTATTAATTTCCTCCGAAAAGAAATATGCCGGAAACATTGAAATAGCTAATTGTGCATGGTGAGAGGGACCAAGACCAACTTTCTTACTTACTTGGAAATGTACGCATGCCAATTTCACAGTGAAAGAAGGCAACGCGACAGCAC
Source organism: Tropilaelaps mercedesae (assembly GCA_002081605.1). Lineage (NCBI taxonomy): Eukaryota > Metazoa > Arthropoda > Arachnida > Mesostigmata > Laelapidae > Tropilaelaps > Tropilaelaps mercedesae. Next base: position 58,546 of record MNPL01011493.1, read on the forward strand.
CAAGCTGATGTGCTTTTATGTAATAATGCTCTACTCTTTGGCAATGGCTGCAAAGTCTGGTCGCTATATGACGCTTTTAACAAATCAGCATCCATTTTATGAGTGATAACTACTTTTTAGAAACTAAACTGTTGTTTGGAAATCACATCTCTAAGACATATGTCCTTTTGTATGTCGTTAAGACATATTTAACGTATAGTGGCTAAAAATTCCACTACTGAGTCTATTCAATCAAGTCTATCTCTACATCTTTTGAAAACGCAGCTTTTTACTGACTACTGTTCAGTGACAATGCGTCCCTGGGTATTTTGCTGTCTTTCCCATTTATCCAGATATTTGTTCTTATTTCCTATGTATATTTTGTTTTATCGATTTTCAGGTTCATGGGACCTGAAGGCATTGCACCGAAGCTACAGATTCTCTACGTCAGTTTTATAAGTGAATAAGTCCTTGAAATCGATATTAACCGTTTCGAATTACACGCTACAATTGTGGTTGAAAGAGTAGCCTTTCACAGAATTTGTCGGTAAGTATCAGATGCCGATAAGTAGCCTACACATTTCTGGCTTGTTACGGGTAGAAAGCAGTCATTGCTAATAGGAACAATGGAAAATCTTGCGTTATGTGGTGCAATTCAATCTTTTTTCTGAAGATTTAATGCGACGGAGATCAAGCTCTTAATGGTGCTCTGGGCTTGAGCGTCGTGATGTATCATGTTTAGAACATCTAAAGGCCGTTATTGATGAAGGAAGTTCTGTACAGAAGTGTGAATGGATACGAATTCCACAGGCCGGTTTAGAATTAATCAGCAAGAATTTATCACAAGAATTTAGAATTAATCACTACACTCCAGAAACCAAGTAAGACCCCAAGCAATAGACGGGCTAGGGCGAAAGGCAGCCCGTCAAAGCTAGGATTGTTCCATCAGCTGCCAAGGCTATGGCCATAGTTTTCCTGGAATTGTAAAGAAGTAATATTATTGACCACCCCGAAAAGTGTAGTATGAGAACGGAGGAACACTATACGGTCGTTTTATGTAGTCTGAATAAAACCATCCGCGCGAAATGACCCGGTTTGCAAAGTAAAATGCCTTTTAATCGAAACAATGTGTTCTTCTCAGGATCGTTTTGACAATGCGAAATAATAATTGAGGTATCAAAATGTCCAAAATGTACCTAATCTATTCTCCAACGACTTGTACTGTTTCTAAGGCTAAAAATGCTCTCCCGAAAAAACTATGGAAGGAAAAAAAAGGGGGGAGGGGGTTAGGCAGTTACGTTGAAAAGAAAATTTAAATGAGCGATTTGAAAAATGCCTTTCATATAAATTTAAAAGTATGGTCATAAATTATGAGTTAGAAATATGAACTTATCGATCTACCCGTAGGATAGACCAAATCTGTTCACTTTGCGCAATAGTGGTAAATTTTGGACTATTTATGTGAGGCTCACCGGTTTAAGTAGTTAATCCGCTTTTAGGGCTTATTTACTCGAAGAAACTTTTTCTCCTATATGGTACCGTGCTTTAAAAAGCACAAGAATAGGCACATAAGCAAAAGTGTATAGCACTTGAGACCGCTACAAGATTGTTGTTTTGTTTGAGAGAGTTAACGTATATCTAATAAGTACTAAATTTACGTAATACTCCCGGGTTTTGTCTACAAAAGCTAGCTTTTGTTTCAATTCATTACATGTGTATATGCGCGATAACTACACTTGTATTCTATTCAATAATATAATTATTGTACATGCTCGTTTCTTTTTAGTGTATAATGACTTCAAGTGGTCATCATAAAAGATCATAAGAAAATTCCTTACACGCAGCACACATACGCACGCACACACTTGGCAGGTTAACTCGTAATTCTGCCGATGGTCCATCTAAACAGTTGCCAAGTTCGCTCTTCTCTTCCACTGAAGAGGCTTCAATGAGTCGTTAGAGCTGGACGATGAGCGCACACTTAGCGTAAGTTCATTATCCTTAATTAAATCGTTATAAGACCCTAACACGGAAAGAGACTGATCTGTAAAGCTACTACTGTTAGTGCTGCTCTAAGCGCCGACTGAGACTTAACGGCACCTATCGAGCAAACACTGCTGAAGAATCATTCGCTTTTGCGTTTCGGTGCTGGCAGAATACTTACCGAACGAAATTGCAATTCACACATAGTGCAACTCACACTCACATATTTTGCGCGTTTTTGTAAACGTTTGGTGAGACAAAATATAGAATCACCTTGATTATATCCAAAGGGAGAGCAATAACTATAGGAATTTCGTAGTTCTCATAATTATAACGTTTAATATATTAATTGCCTACACAAAAGCGCTCACACCTGAGGTCTCGTCATCACTTGCACCCGATATTGTTATCTACGTGCATCTGTGTACATAATAAAGTTCTCGAACAGTCCTCTACAAAAAAATCAAGGGCTTGGTTTAAAGCACTTTAAGAGAATTGATTTGTCCTCTTTGTACAGAATTTTCCTCTACTCACAGTGTATTCTATATCGTTGAAACGAGATAATATTTCAGTCCAGATACACGCTCTAAAAGGTAAACAACCTGCTTATTCCACATTCCGATGTAGGATAAGCTTGTTTAGCAACCTTTAGATGTTTCCACACGTTTGCGAAACAGCATAGAAGTTAAAAAATAGCAAGGTTTTTGTGAATATTATCCCTCGATTCGGTTTTAATTGCATTAAATTACGGATTATACTCGAACCCTAACTTCAAAGCGCCTATAGCTTGAAAAATTGTTAAGCGCGTCAGATCTTTTATTATTATTCAATTGGTTATTATTTTGGTCAGATTGTTATTCAACTGGAAGTCGAGCTCCAGTGTGACTGTAATTATGTTCTTCACTTCATTTCTCAGGAGGCAGTCCTAAAATATAAACGATTTTATTTAATATGACTTCATATAGTTTTGGTTGCGCTGTGGCTATAACTATTTATCGCATAGCACTTTTTCGAGTTAAATTTAAAAAAAATTTTATTGCTTTTGATTGCGTGACAAATGAAAAAAGATTTTGCCTTGTTTAACTACCCCTAGCTTTAATCTTTTCCAGTTGATGGTGATGATGAAACTGCTACTTACGTCACTGTGGCGGAAATTGGTCTTACGATATTTTAAACCAATTTTCAAGCTTTTTTCTTGTATTAGTCGAGTGCTTTGAGATCTATCACACGTATAGGTACATTTCTTTAGGGTGTCACACATCAATATTAGCACACACAGTCGGGGTTAGCCTGACCACTTGAATTCATACCACTTTTAGTTGACTCATTTCTCGCTTCGCTACTCTGTCAGGCTATGGTTGGATTGCATGACTCTGATTTGACCATTCAAATGCTTATCCTCCTACACAAATTGTTTCCACGTTTTCTAAAGCTTTTTCCCTTTTTTAGAGGGGGACGTGAATTGGGCCAATCCTCGGAAAGTAGTTAGGAGCACGTCCTGTTGTGTTTCAATGGACGTTGGAGAGTATAAGATAGTTGCGCAAAATGGCGGTCCATCATGCACCGGCGGTTTAAAGTTCAAAGAAACTAGGTTAAATGTTCAGCCGACCATTACTGCGAAAGGTTTTTCTGGTAGTTAATATTATTTACTATATGATCATCTTCGACTGAGCTAGTAATGCTCTGCGATAAGAAAAGTAGCTGGCGTAATTCTCAAAATCGACCAGACGTCTAGTCTCGGCTCAGTTTTGCCTTGCGGTGCTTTCAAAGTTCAATTCAGTGTAAGAATTAAACGGTTACAAATTCAGGAAACCTACTTAATATAATGATATTTTTTTAGGGCTGACCATATATATATATATATATATATATATGCGGACATTTATAAACTATAAGTTAAGTCTCAAATTATGCCCACTGAACGGATCCCATCCGAAAGATGTTTTCAAGAACAAACACACTGTAAACCTTGCAAAGCCTTATACATCGAGCGTAATACATCACTTTCATAAAAAAACAATATGAGAAGGTAGTTTTGAGATTATGGTATATAGGTTTTAATATTTCATATATTTTCAAGTGGTACATACATGAATAAGTAGTCATGAAATATTAATATTGAACCTAAGAGTTAAAAAGGTTAATTTGTGTAAAAGACATATTATGTAATTCGCTTATTTAGCATGTTTCATTTCCTTTATTATTAACCGATATATACATTCCACCAGTACCTTTATTCAATATTAAAATAATCAGTGCTCAAGATAACATTGTATAAAATATATAATACTCTATTTGCTTGTCTGTTATGTTTAGTGACTCTATTACAGTCTGGTAATATCCGCGTTTCCCTAAGTGTACATTTCGGTACACTTACAATAGAGTTTCGTCTACGGAATTTATTGGATAGACAGTCTCATTTCGTGGTTTCTTAGGCTAAGTTGACCATTTCTGAACTAGAACATTCGTCATTGAAGCCCGCTTGCGTGGTCAAGAAAATTATGAAATGGTGAGTTGCCATACGGGATATCCAAGGCCCACCAGTAGCACCGTTTTAATTAAATTACGACCTTTTTCTCACAAAAGTCAAAGCAATTTTTCACGAAAGCTCTAAGCGGCTTTTTGACAAATACTGGGTTTTGCCATTATCATATTTGGCCGCTATTGGCTTGGCAACGTGTATCCTTTTTCAAAAAAATTTTGGCTATGCCAATCATTTTTATAATAACAAAAAGCTTTTATGTAGAAAATTAAGGAGGGACATTGATGTCACATAACGCTCTTGAGTGTCACACAAATCAATCTGTGCATAGCCGTGTTCGAAATATTATTCTACGCCTTTAACTGTAATAGCGTTACATATGGTTTTTTCTTCGATTTGTGATACATGTATTTTGATTCTTAAACCTCCATAGGATACTTAACCGAATAACTTTGATAACCTTGAAGTTGTACCATTAACGTCTGTGGGAGAAAACACACTTTTAAAATACAGAATGTGCGAATTGTCAAACGAAATGACGTAACGATAATGGTGCCCTTGGGTTAGCCGAATAATTCTAAAAACAATCTGGCTACACTCGACCATAAAAATCCTGTGTCTGCAGATAAAAATTGGCTTCAACATGTAATGCAAATATCGTGATCATTGCTGTGTTTCACACAACTGAACTTAAAAATATGTCTCTACAGCCACATGCAATGACTATGCCTCACATGTCGATAACGGGAATAATCTGCTTGTAGTTTGTAATGTCAAATTTCACATGCTTTTCCTAGTTCGCCATCACAATAATCGCATTTTATGCTTCGTCCTTATTTCACCTATTCGTCTATTCAATTGCTCGGTCAATTAATACAATACAATCATGCTTTACGCAAGGTATACCCAAATCACAACCCGACAAAACGCTTTATAATAGGTAAGCCTACACTCTACAATATACTTTTATATATAGGTCATTTCGAATATATGTAAAAAGCTTGTTCCAACTGAGTTGAGTTTCCTTTTGTAGGCCAGTAAGTTACCAGGGTTTAAATGCCGGCGTTTGCCCGCTAAAATCCAGCCAGTGACATATATTATCCCTATGTTTCGGACCTTAAGGAGCTCGAAGTGTTTGAAGACGGACCTAAGCTTGAAATAGGAGAGGAAAAATTGGATCATGTGGTATCTCAACGGCGCTCACCCTTCCATTGAAAAGCGATTGGATTGCATCACATTCATTATGTACTTACTATTTTAACCTTATGATTTCTTCGTTACCATTTAGCCGTTGCTATACTCAAGCTAAATTTGTTTTTTGGTTAATTAGGTTATGCAGATTTATGGCACGGTCGAAACCTCTAAAGCTGACTTGAGAATCTTCCTCAATTAATTCTGCAATGAGTTACATGGCTTTTACATAGGACTCAGGCAAACTTCAGCACAGATAAATATTTATAAGAGCTCTTAGGGTGTTCCGCGCCCTTTCTATTTTATTTCTATGACTTTGCCATTTCCTTCAGCTGTCAGCTAAGTCAATCCATATGGTCACTGCTGAGGACACGTCCCTCCTTAGAGATTGAACCACAAAAGCCGACTCTAATAGGCTCGCTGGACGCGTCACGTTCCTGGTGACGGCGAACCTTTCACCAAGCCTAGATAGCACATGAACTACCCTGGCGCAGCTAGGAGTTGCCCTGACGAGAATAAGGCGGCTAGCAGATGCTCATCTTGTTGTAAGATGATGCGTTGCTAATCCGCTATGGGGCTTAACAATGCTGCTTTGGGAATTATTTTTTAGAGTCTACGTCCGCGGCTTAGAACAACCCTCCCTGCTAAGACCATGTAAACATTTGACGCAGTATCAACGTCGTGTTTTGTGGCGCCCGGCGCATACATAGCCTATAAAAACCTTTTAAAATTGCTGTGGTCGTTGAGAGAATGAATTAAGAATATGTTTTTTGCTTTTCAAATACTATTGGCGTTAAATGTTTTTAAAAGATGCTGACACAGCTGTAAATAAGTACAGGATATATTTAAAATGAGTACGCTTGTGATTCGGGGGAGTGTAATCAATATGAATGGAAAACAAAGAGGTTAATACTTCAGTTACGTCTAATTCCCATGACCTTGAAATCGACGGGCCTACCTTGAACCCACTACGATACAGCGGCAACAATCACTCTTCAGTTAGAAGGTAACCGAAATTAAATTTATGTTTAATTGACTTCATCCATTTTTTGACATCCATAATATAATTGTAGCTTTGCTTATTAATCTTAAATGCATTCTGTGGGTAGGTTTCTTCCATACTTGTTAAAATCGACAGTAGATTATCGAGAAGTTTCATTGTTTAGGTTCTAAGGACATTGAATTCAAGTAATTTGCACGGCAACTACTCATGATAGGCAATTACGCATAACATCAACAAAATGACGCATATATTGTTTTACACAAAAAACGACTATCGATAGTGATAAAATACGAATTCGACCGATTAATTAATTTGGTTGATGGCGTTTGGTAATAACCCTTATAAAAGATAAAATCGATAATTATGCTCTTTTTTTGTACATTTGTTCAAACGTGAAGAGTCTGTTAATCAGTTTGGGAGACAACCTAGCTACGGAGCACGCAATTAGCGCTAGCGCAGAGATTTCCGTCTCGTTGAACAAACGAGCCCGCTATACGCAACTGCAAAGCGCGCCACTCCGCAGTCTTCGCCATATTCACGTTGTTTCGTTTGCGGACGACAGGACGAACGACGAATGATGATGAGAATACAAAAGAGGTGCCAAGGTCGAATACTACCAACAAAGTGGCATACGGAATTACCGGTGATTTCATAGTACGTTCATCGACGGGCACACTGGCCCGTGATCAGTCTTGTCTCATTTAACAGCTGGTGTTACACTTATGCCCAAGACCACATGTGTACTGCTGTTATTGATGAAATGTAAAAACACATAATGAGCAGTATAACGCTGTATACTTTTAGTAAGAAACCATCAATATAGCATAATTGTTTTCGAGTGATTGTAACGGAGCTAATATTTATTGCTCAAAAATTGATTCTAAGGCTTTTTTAGTAATTTGTAGTGATAAACGGGATTTGTGCAGGTTTTAAACGGTTAAAACGAATGATAGATAACAGCTGTTAGAACAAAATGAAAGTATACAAAAGCTATCTCCTTTTCGATGTAGATCAATTTTTAAAGAAAATTGATAAAGTGGCAGTAGGGTTGAATACAAAGCTAAAGTTTTTTAGCACTAAAAATGATTCTTGAAACTGCAACATCAAAATTTTGATTGATAAGTGACAATTAAATATACTTAGATATATTTCGAAAGAAAATCCGTCAGTAAGCGCAGGACCGATTAGCCTAGATGAAGTGACTTTCCTCAGTACAGATTTACTAAGGACGCACCAGTTTTCTTAAATAAATAGTATCCATTAAGTTAAAGCCGAATGTGAAACACTACAAATCAGCTTTAAAAGTATATAAGAAATATATTCACAGTCTGAACAAATTTGTTTAGACTAAACAGCGATTGTTTATCTGTTAGTATCCCCGTAAAATCAAATAGCACTCTCACCTCTAGAGGTATTCGGAACAAATCAATGCTGTATACAAATCAATGTTTTAAACTGATGCAACATATGCTTGTCAGTAGCGTTTAATATCGGTTGTCAGGTTGGTTTATCAGCGGGCCAATGGCTGGTTCTTCATAGGAAAATCTAACGCGAGTGGTACGATATTTACTAATCTTAAAAAAATATATACGAGCTTATAAAAGTTGACTGTAATGCTAAATAGGTAGTTGATTTTTGACGATGTTTGAGACGAGCTTACTTTTCCCGAAGACTAACTAGTTCGCCGTGAAGGACTCTAGGAAAGTAAATAAAAGCAAGAATTATGGGAAAAAGAAAGTGTCGTAAGAGCTGTGCATTATATTTGAAGCATTTCTCCTTTCATGTCGCCTTCACGAACGAACCACATTAATCAGAACAAACATAATCTGGTGATCAAAGTATTAATAGTGAACGGAAAGGGCGCTGAAATTCTTCCCTTATGCGATCTAGTGGAATGCTTGCAAGAAGATGTAATAATCCTATCCTAGAGCATTGGAAACACCAACAATGAAATCAAGTTTTAGTCACGGTTAATGCCCTCGTTATGGACAATAAGATACACTTTATATAGCCTACTTAACCCAAAAGTTCACCTCAAAATTTACTTAATCAGCAAATGGATGGTTGTAAGCTATAATTTTAGAATTTCAAAAATTATTTATAAGAAGCAGCTGAAAGCCGGCAGTGTAAAATCAACTTACCAGTCAACTAACGTATTCGTGTTCTAAATTTTATAATTAGCCTTCCCTATAAGCCCTGGATATTAGCTGCCATAACTGAATCAACAGACCCATTTTGCTCGTTTAAATGTGGTTTGTTTAAAGAATAATTAAACGGTAGCCATTTAGAAAAGCGAGCAGGTTACACCTAGAGATTGAGGTTACGTATTAAATGCCAAACGCTATTTTGTTTTTCACTTAGGGCCTTTTGGGTTTCCTCAATAAATACGAGCCATCGTAGAAGCTATTTGCACTTTTTATCTTTTTTCCTCATATTTTATTTATACATAGTTTTGCTTCTCTTCATCATTAGTTTCCCAAATTTGTTTATACTTCAAATCGTTATGTAATATCTGTTTGAAGTTTCAAAGTAAATAGCGCCGAGGCATGAGTGATGACATTGAACCGTACAAGGCACAGAATGGTGCTTTTTATCTGAAATATTTCTCTTTCAAGAGAAACAAAAGGTATTCTTTAAATTTCAACATCATAGATGACTCATAGCTAGCTATGGCCAACCTATTCGCTAAATAACGTAATAATAGATCGTCTCTCTCGTATTTGTTTAAGCCTGAAAAATGGAGCAAGCTTTTGGTAAGCAAAAATAAGATCGCAAAAATATAGCCGGTGCAACTTTTTCGGTGCATTACCAAATTTCAGAAACGCTGCTTTTTGAAGATACATTACCGCTCCTAAGAAATCTTTCCGGTACAATTTATGCCTCTATGTCGAATACATATGAATGAATATACGAAAGAAAGAACATCACCAGCGTTCCTTTCCCGATCGGTATATTTTTCGGTGAATATTTTTGTGTTTTCAGTACAGATTAGATCAACTAGAAGTGGAACGGGTATAAAGCGCAGTGCTTCAAAAATCGGCGCCACCATGCGGTCGTTCATAATGCGATTAATTTCATCGAAGACGCGATTCCGCAATTAACCGCTAGGCAGTACGTTGTCGACCCGAGCGTCACGACGGTAGTGTTCACACGTGTAGTAAAAAACAGGAATGCCTGTAAAGCCGGTATGTCCGTATCGCGTAGGTTACTGGCATCGTGGTGCTGGGAGACAAGGTGGAAATCACTGACATCGGCCGTGTAGTTTCTAATCACACTATCAAACTTTTTGCGCTTCTATTCAAAGATATTTTTTTAATAACCGGAAAACCTTGTCATAGCCACGAACTCAACGAGTGGACTCAACGTATTTAAGCAGTTTCAAGACAGCCTCAGATTCGAACGACTTGGACAGTGATTCTTACGGGATATACCGTGTACCCAGAATAAGCCCAGCAAGTGTACCCAGTGTACCCGTGTACCCAGTAAGCTCAGTAAGGCGAATTTGGTTGCTAAAAAAATCGAGAGAACAACAAGCAATATTAGCAAAATAATTATGTCACAATTGATAGGGTTTAACATAAATCAGTTAAAAGCTCTTGCCGTTTTGAGCTCGAAACTTCGTACATTACGTTAACGATCCTACACATTGCATAGAACGAATATGCGTCACCAACGGTATCCGAACGTCACCCTTTCGTGTTTGCCAGTCTAGTTGGATTCTATAGATGAATTTGTTGCACTGCAGAGTTCAATAATCAATAAACATCTTTTAATTTGAGAAATACAAAAGTGAACAGTGTTGGGCACTTATTTTATCTGTAGTTTAATTAACCCCTGATTTGTAAAGCGTAGACTGCCTAGCGAATTTTTATATGGAACATACAAAACGTTTGTTCAATATATGTTCAATATAATTAAATTTTCTTAATGTATCACGTAATACGCTCGCCTATGGACTAAATATCTGTCGGACGGTATGCGTGCGGTTTTTTTGATGCACGAACACTGTGTACTTTGGTTGATTGCTTTCTCACTCTAATTGTTTAGTTAACACATCCTTCAATAATATTAGCTTCAGCCAGCTGAAACTTGGAAGGGCCTAGTTCAAGAAAGGGATTTTCTATCTTTTAATGGAATAGATTTTAAATTATCGCTTAATTTTTTTTAATAGGGCACTTTTTGGTTATTCAATGAATGGGTATTATAGCTATCGTAATCGAAGAAAAACAGTCTTGCCGATTTGAATTCCACTCGAACTCTTTGCATATTTAATCCTGTTATGTACTCAATGCTCAGTAGTGCAATAACAAATATGACTAACAGATGTTCCGCCTGTAGTAAATACAAATTTAAGGAACAAAGACATTTGGATATTAGATAGACAGTATTAACATGTTTTGTATATGAATATATAAGGTTTAGTTCTATACGGTGTACTAGAAACCACAAATAGATTTTCTTGTTTTTTACATGCAAACCTGATTAAAATAAAGTCAGTGCAACTTGCTAGTCGAATGTCCATAGCGCAAACGAATGTTATAGCCCTGGTGCCTCTTACACCGTTTCTAGACTATCATTGAATAAATATTTTAAATCATGTTATTAATATCACAAATTTGTTCGGCTATTGCCAACGTTCAGCAATCTGCATCTAGCATAGCAAACAAGATTCACTATTAAGAAAAAAAATTGTTTACTGTCTTTCCTAGAATAACTAATCATGTATAGCCCCCGTAGATGGTTGGATAAATTGAAGATAAACAGTTTGCAAAATGATTAAAACGTAAGGACTAAATACTAAGAAATATGTTGGTTTTACGACACCTAGTAGAAATACAGCTAAAAAATACAGTATGGCTGATACCAAGTATATACCATGGCATGGTATATAGTGTACTACCTAAGACTAAATTCGTTTGCGCAAGAACACTGCACGTTTTGCATCAAAGCCACATTCGTATGCGCCTTGCGACTGGAGGAGACACGTAGGTGCACGGGTCCGATCCCCGCCGGTGCACATTTACATTTATATGGGGTTTGTCTTACGTCGTAATGCAAAAACTGCTACCGTGGACGTTAAATGTTGGCTGATGGTCAGCTTTAACAATAACATCAAAGCCACTACACATTCACAGATATGGAACCGGCCTTGCGAAACGACGAGAAAGGGACACAGTGAATTTCAAATGTTAAAATTTTGCATCAAGCACCTTCGTGAACCGCTGCAGAAAATGAACAATATAATTGAGAAATCTTGGAATTTGTCCTTAGATTCTAAAAAGTCTCGACATAACTTCTTACCTTTTCTTGTGCATCCACTTTTTTTTTTTTTTGAATTTTGAATTTTAGCATGCTCAAGGAAATTCATTTATGTTTTTATTTCATTTATGTCAAATATGTGTTTATTACCATATTCGTTCTTAACTTATGTACATGTACTTTTATTGAATATTGCTGTACTTTACAAGGTTACTCTTTCCTTTTGTTGTCAGCGAAACAACGAAGTAGTTCAGAGTTCCCAAGTAGCTCGACAGCGGTGTATTCAGGAACTGTCTACTTATTTCAGGCGAGAGTTCCTCTTAGAGTTCGACTTCGGAGTTTGAGGTTCTTTAGCAAGTTTGCTGTTCACCATTAGACGCAGGCCTTTGCATCCATTTGTCGACTGGCTAAGAGAGTGGATGTAGTCATCAATAACAAAAAACGACGGGTCAACATTACTCCTCCTATTCGTCCTCCATCACTACTGCTACTGCTAGTATTGTTAGTGCTACTACTGTTATCGGTGCCCAGCGGCGCCGCCATCGTTGACTGCGCGAATCGTTTGGCTTTTCCATCGACCGTCACCGAAGTTAAACCGAGTCACCTTCAGGTGAAATTCGTCTTTCGTCTTTCCTCGAAGCCAGTCATTAATGTTACTAAAGCCAAGACCAAGAGCCAGGGTTTAGGAAAGTTGTGCGTGGCCTTGTCAATTTGTCTCTTTGGTATTCCGTTGTTCCAGCAAGTGATACAGAACGAAGCGCAGAGAGTCAAGCGGACTGCAGGCGAACATCATTGTAACACCATTCTACCAGCTCCCTTTGGTTCGAAACTTGTCGATACTATGGCCGCGTGTTTCGAACGTCATCTGTCTCCTGGAAGCTCAACTCCTCGGACGTCTTCCTGTCACTGCTGTTTCAGTGTTTGATTTGGGCGAGGACGATATTTGGCCCAAAGACTTCCAAACCTCAACCCTTCCCTGCCTTGTTCCTTAGACTGCCTAACCCCTGACTCTCTGCTTGCTTCGCATTGCTTTCCACTCTTTGGTCTGGCCGATCTTGAGGCTATTCGAACGGTTGAACGTTTGTTGTGGCGCTCAAACCTTACTGCTATATCAAACCTTTCGCAAGGCTAAGCAGCGATTCGACACAACAGCTGTATCTCGATCTAGGGATATTTAGGCAAGCGAATCGCGGCACCAGCTATTGTATAACGTGCCGGTTTCGTCGACATAGACTTTCTAAGTTTTTAAAGCCTGGCGAGCTGAGATATATTGAATGCCTTCGAGCGGGAAAATATATTTGTAGCCTTCTAACACTATCGGTCCGCAGTCCTCAGGTTTCACGACGAATCAGTCCCTATAAGTTTATCACAAGGGTACGCTGTGTATCTTCAATTTTTTAACGCAAACAAAGTATGTTGGTCCACAGTAGACCTTAAGATATTCCACTGAATTGCGTAAAATAATTCTGAATATAAGCCGAAAAAATACAGTCATCATATCTGCTCACCAACAAATGTCGATTGGTTCTAATGGACAAGTACCACTCGTACTTATTCGGGCTCACTTTAAAATAATCGAATTGAGTTCGATTGCATTTACGGTGCGATGTGAGACAAGGAGAAAGCGACGAGTGGGAAGAGATGCAGATGGATTATAAAATTGGCTCGAAAGTGGCGTAACACACGCTGCCATCGAGTTAAAAACGACGATGCGTGTATCAAATTATCGTTCCATTTGTAAGATCTACTTGCATGGATATGAATATATAATTCTTTCCTTACTTATCGTTCGTGCTGTTTGCTTTGTAAAGAATGCGGCAAATATGTAACCGGAGATACTTGTATTTCTAAACTTTTGAAAACTAAATGAAAGGTAAATATGAGAGCTGCAGGCGTTTGAGCTTAGTGGAAAATTCGTCTATAATAAGTGATAGAAAGGTTGAAGAAGCTCAGTGGTGGCGTGTGAACGTTGGCGGCATGAGGAACAACTTCATACAAATTTATACAACTTTATACAGCTTTATGCAACTAGTATCATTAACGATTTCAGATGTGTGTGCTAAGATAACGTATTTAAATGTTTACATGCCTAAACTAAGGTAAAGACGCTTTAAAGAAATATATGTCGTAAAGTTTTATCCACAGCAAGAATATGTACATACATAAGGCAGCGCGACCGACCCCTTCAGGGTCCTCTCTGATAAATATGCTGGATTTAAAATTGGGTAGTCATTCTATAAGTAGCTGGAGCGACGTGGTGAAGCCAAACTCGCCCCCGTAGTATTATTATAATAATGAGGTTATTTGTGCGTGGAGTGACGTAGTTAAGGCATGGGATGAAGCTCTTAACTGCACTCGGCTTATAATTGCTTCCCTAAATGGCGCTGCTTGAAATTTCTCATTGTTTTTTTCGGAATCGTGCAAAGAAGTAGCAACCTATCTCATTGTTGACCTAAAGTAGTGCTAGACTAGGAGCTATAATCGCTTTAGTAGCGCCAATTTGCGTGTTGGATTACTAATGGTGGTATCTGTTAATAGATACCGCTTGGAATTAACAAAAACATAATTATCCCATATGAGATAACCGTGTACATAAACGATAACTTAAGAAAAAGAAAACTTTTCGATACTATTATTGATCTGAATATGTAAGCTTCTTTTTTCATTTAGTCGTTACATTTTCACTATTTTGTCAATATATATATGTATATATATATTTTATCATGCGATCTGTTATTAATGTATAGACAATGTATATAGCTAGATGTAAAATAGAGATTGCGCAGGGCGACCTTTTAGTTTACCCAGCCTTACGCAATTTCATATATGCACACACGTTAGCCTTCATCCTTAAAGCTAAGGATATCCTTCTCTTACCTTGTATTATTCCGTGGGCACTGGTGGTACTATAAAATTATCTAACAATGCATCTTTAAGTTTTTAAAAAACAGCAAGAGCATTGCTTCCTCGCTATACTTTTTTCCGTGGTACACCGGCATTAACACTTCTATGGAATTTAAATTCCCATTAATTTCTTATGGCAATTAAATGCCTGTTATTTGAACGCTTTTTGGTAAAGTAACATAGATTCAGACTTTAGAACAGAACAATAGCAGAACCAATGGTGTCACTAAAGATATGTATTTCCTTGCCTTGTTTTAAGTAAAAAAACCGTAATAGCATATTTTCCTATGGTGATGGAGTGATATGTTCCTTGAAGAAGAACAAAGAACTACAAATATATTTTTTTTAATATGTCTAACTTAAGCTAATCGTCATTATTTGTGTATCCATTAGTAAGCTCAAAATAGTCTTCACCCTACAAATTGGTGAAATTATTTGCTTTACATTAAAAATCATCCGACTATATGGGATCAATCCATGTTATGCTGTGGGTGAGCAGAAAGAATTTCGAGTGACACAGCCTTTTTCCGCTCGTGCAACTCACTAATCGAAGCCCATATCCCAACTCCGCTCCAAAACTCATCATCAGATTGGACTTGGAAGGTTAGCGTGATGTCGTGTCGCCGCCTGACCCGCTTTGTCGCGAAATGTTTTTTTATCGTACTAACCGGCATCCTTACATGTCTATTGCATAGGGTTGCCTTGACCTACACCTTATCTCCCTCTCGCTCTGGCTCAATCTATTTGCTCCGGTTTGCTTCAGCTTTCCTTTTCATTGCCTTGCGGCTCGACCTCTTCTTCTTGCTTGCCTGTGAACGAAAACCGCGTCACGTCAGTCGAAGCCCGTCACGCGGAAAATTGCCCCATTTGCAATATTGACTTTTCTGCTGAGAGTAAGGTGGCCGAGTTGGGGCCAAGCTCGATAGCGGCTAAGAGGCAAAGCGGTCATGTAGCAAGAGAAAAGCTGGGACTTGCGTTCAGTGGCAGCAACGAACGTATGAAAAATGGCCGACAGTCGAAGTCATACAATACTTACGCGATCTAAACTTGACTACTTTCTTGAACTATTCTCACAATTTCGCCGAGGCGGTCCATGGTGGAAATGCGCTCTGTTCGCATCGAACATAAATACCTTCATAAAGGCTGCGGAGTCGTAGGGCTACTTGCATATGTGATATTTAATCTGTTTACTGTAATGCCCAGATCACAAAATGTGTGGAATTCCTCACTTTATTGATGTGACTCCGTAATGTGGCCGATGTGGCCATGACATGGTGATCACTTAAACCATTTGGGCAAGGCAATTACACACCTTGCTCACATCTATCAATATCCTTACCAACAGCTTTATTGCCCGTAATATCGGTTTGGAAAGCATTAGTAGTTAAAGGTGCCCGCGTGTTTTAACGCGTCGATCAGGAGCGGATTTGGTTAGGCGACAAAAGATTTTCGTACAGGGTCATTTTTATTCAATTTTTTCTTATGACACCATTCTAAGTAAAGCGTCTCAGTGGCCATCGGATTACAAGTAGCATTCGAACATCCCACTTAGCTGAAGAGCGAACACTTGATTCATGGTAACTCAAACGGCACTTTGTCTGAGCAGGTCTGACAAAGAAGACTATGCAAATTTCCCGGCGGCTCCGATTTGAAACGGGACTGCCCTCCCTAGTGCCTCTCGTCGACAAGCCCTTTAAATCTTGCCTGCCAGGCAAGACTTAACAAGAAAGCCCCCGAAGGACATCCTTAATTGATGCAGGAGTCTTTTTCCGGTCTGTCAAATTCAAGTGAAGTCGCGTCTTTCAGACTCCGCGGTGGTACTTTCCTGATTTAAACATGATTGACTGCGATGACCAGAACCCGAAGTAGACTTTAAAGCCTCACGCAGGGAACGGCCTACTTTCAAAATATTATATTCATTTTTAGAGTATCAGCTAGCGGAGTATGCCTCGTAGACCTTCATTTACGATTCGCATTGAGATATAATCGCGGGAAGCTATTACCCTTTATGTGTGACTTGAGAAACCATTATTTGGAATTATAATAGGCTAATAAACGGTCACGTGAATACCTTAAAAGACATTTAAGAGACGAAATGTGAATAGCCAGTTGCAAAATTGATATTTAAGATTCAATCATGGTTGTAGGAACACCAGTGCCGATAGAACAATACTGCAATTTAATCCATCGCATAAGAACTTGTAGTAGAATTTAACAGGCGAGAATTCCTCGAAGGCCATCACAGATGCATGGGTTTAATTAAAACTGTCATGGCTTGGTCCGTTTTACGAAATTGTGCAAAAGTGATATCACGGACGTTAAATATTGCCATTGGTCAACTATGACAGAAAATCCTTTAAAAAAATTTTAAAAAGTAGAGAAGTACGAAGCCTATGAGCAACTCAAAAAGACTCCTATGAAAAGAAAAATTAATTTCAAAAACAATTAAAATCCCAAAAGAGAGTTATAGATAAATTTTAAAAAGGACGGTAAAATTCTATCATTCCAAGAAAGAAAGTTAAGTTTTTCAACAGGATACAAAATATGGAAGGAATGGCCTTTAGGATGATAGAGGTCTATAAAGGTCTGACCTGCGAAAATGATTCAACCGAGTAAAGGTTTTTTCGCGCCCTCCCGCACCCGACCTGCTATTAAAAACATTTGATTTTTATAGAGCTGTTAAAAAGCTAGAGTTGATTGCGACTTTGAAGCTACGACTTAAAAGAGATGGTTCTGAACTAAATTTCAACATGATCTTTTAACACAATGATGATAATCTTCCTTGAGTTTGGCGAACTCGCGCATGTCACAGACAGTATGCGAAATGCCTCACGTTGTGGGCCGTATTGACAGTTTGAAAGAAAGTTGTCAACATACCGATAAACATTATATAACCACTTTCTTTCAACAATGTACTCGAAAATCCGTTATATCTGACTATTCGAATTTATTAGCGACTCTGAAAGGCTCGCCAGTTCCAACCTTTACAATTGTGAGTGAAGCGTTTGTTTGTATTTGAATAAGCGAAATATGTTTACGTGTGGGTGCATGCTCTGACACTTGTATTTGTTGAGAAGAGCTTGTCATGTATTATTGATTTATGAGCTCATACTGATTCAATTGCCTGCGATGCTACTATATTGCATGTATGGATAACGCACGTTCTATATGCGTCCTATACGTTTTATACGTACGTTAAAATATAAGCGTAATGGGTGTTCCAGTATAAATTTAGTAAACAGCTACGCAATTTAAATAGCAATTACCGTTATACTTGTATAGACAGATCGTCAATAAACAAAAAGTGTTTTATTCTTTAATACAGCGGATAATATGCACCCCATATTTTTACTTATGTTTCCAGATTCGGTATTATTTGTGAGACAAGCGGAACACAAATATTTATATAAATAATAGCCAAAGGCTAAGTGGATATTTATGTATGCGTCTTATAATATAGTTCATCATACAAGGTTTTACACCATTTTGTTCTCGGAGAGTTACAAAGCGTAAAATAGTTATTCCGAGCCAACTATAGTGTAAGAGTCGTCTAGCTAAAAATTGATCATATGTGCCAAAAAGCAGGATTTTTATAAATATATTGCTAGTAAAATTCACAGGTCCTATTCGCAGGTATCAATTAACTTAATCTGCATAATTCAGTAGGATTTACTCTTGAATTCGCCTAACTAAACGTTTACCTTTATCAACTGTAGGTGGGCACCGCTTGCAAAAAGTACCCACTACGAGGACTTTGCATGCGTTCTAGAGCTGAATACAAATACGAGACTGTCACAATCCTTCAGTAAAATAAAAAGGGTGAGCGAGATGCATCTTAACACGTTCTAATCATATGAATAATAACTATTGGACCGCCATGAAATAATAAGACCCTAGTATTCAGTGCATTTACGTCGTATACATACCTGATTGCATTCCTTTCTGTGAAAACTACGTTAAAACATTCAACATAACGTACGTACACGTACGTAACGTTAGAAATTTAAATCCCACTACTACATTAGTATAAAGGAAGAGTTTGTTGATTGTTTATCTACCGGTACTATTCTTAAACCTCGCCATCCAGTCACACACAATTCAGTGCACTATTTGAGTACTGAGCATCTGTTACCTATAAGTTCAATTTAGACGTGAAAGAGCCAGCGAAAGCAAGTTACACCGCCGTAAACTAGGCGGTTCTTGAGTTCCCGACAGGGAAAAACG